>OX101794.1:29077473-29269973 GCA_944452715.1 Ophion slaviceki | reverse complement strand
CATTTTTTTGTGACGTCGACAATGACCGAGTTTTGTCGGGTGGCAGAGATGAGAGGGACACCCTGTATATATAAAATATTTTATAAAATATAATGATATATTAATTCAATATAATGTAATATATTTTGATATGATATTAATTTTTTAAATAACATCTAGCTTAAAAAAATTGGATACTTAATACATATAAAAGAGCGAGAGAGAGAGAGAGAGCGAGATGGAGAGAGAGAGGGACCGTAAGAGCAAAAGATATTTAGTTACAACGCCTGCATTGCCACAGTACTCGAGCCAAATGAGAAAACGCGTCATACTCGTAACGCAGTTGCAAAAGGCGTTATAAAGTGTGACACCGTGCAGCTGTGGTACGCGTTCTGTAGCTACCGCATGCCTTTATACCTATTTTGGTATATATACACACGCACACATACATATGTAGAAATTTACATTACATTTTGAGTCGTACTTTACTTAAGGGACACTTCGGTCTGTCGCTCGACGAATTTACTGTACGAGATTGCAAGTCAGGAAGGAAAGATGAGACGGGTAAAACAATCCCCCGTAAATCCTGCTGTTTTCAACCATGCACTCATTTACAGTCTCGCTGCATAATTATACGTGCGCATACACATATACAGACATATATTTATATGTATACATATGTATGTATCTATCTATACATGTCTATTTTGGTTGGAAATTGGGGTTCCTTATATTCACACACATATGGATGATATAATTAATTAATGAATATATACATATTTATTAATATGCAATTAACATACATTCATAATTATGAATTGATATACACTACGCCAAAAAATTAAACGAACAGAAAATTGGTTAAATTTCTTTAGTGTTTTTCGAAGCGCTGTATCTGCGTGAAAAATGGCCGTATGGAGATGAAAAAAAAAGTATTTTGAATCTTCAAGATTCTAGTTTTGTGATCTTTTGGCAAAAAAAAAGTGAGCTGAGGTTATTGCGCTATCATGAGAAATAGCGCGAGACAAAAATTCTGCAAATAAAAAAAATGTCAAGCGACAACGGGCTCGGGAAAATATTTTTCTGTTAAATCAATGCGTAGGTCCGTTATGTTATTTATTAAGCTTCAATTTGGTTTTTTTGGTCTCTTTACGTTAACTTTTTGCCGAGATATCCGACTTTGGATGAAAAAGGATCCTTTTGTGATCATCGATATCCAATCAATGATCGCAAAAGGAATTAAAGGACAGCTTTGAAACCTTGAATACATTTTCTACAAGGCTGTTTCATGCAAAAAAATGCCCGAGCCCGTGGACGCTTGAAAATAATAAAAAAATTGGAAAATTTTTGTCTCGCGGTGTTTCTCATGATTACGCGATAACCGTAGAACATTTTGAAAAATTGCTAAAAGATCTCAAAACTAGAAACGTAAAGCTTCAAAAAGCTTTTTTTTCATCGAGATATGACTATCTTCACACAGATACAGCGCTTAAAAAAACACTAAAAAAAATTGAGAAATTTTCTGTTCCTTTATTTTTTTAGGGTAGTGTATATATATATATATATATATATATATATATAGAGAGAGAGAGAGAGAGAGAGAGAGAGAGAGAGAGAGAGAGAGAGAGAGAGAGATCTACGAGTTCTCTCACACTCGATAGAGTAACGAATAAATCGCGCCGAACGTCCACCGAAATCCTCAAATCTCGATAATCATGAGAAACCCGATGTTTCAGCATGCGTGCAAAAATTTTATTCCGATTTATTTTTCCGATAAGCACTTTCCAATCGTTTGTACAGTCTCCATTCGGCTCTATCGAAACTCTCCATTGTTTTTATATCGCGAATGCGATCGACGGAAGTATACGACTGGGATATACCTCCCTCCCTCTCTCTCTCTCTCTCTCTCTCTCTCTCTCTCTCTCTCTCTCTCTCTCCCTTCCTCCATTACTCCCTCTGCCGCCGCTTATCCTTTGATCGATTTGTCTATCGGTACGTCGATTTTGCTACAAGTTTTCAGCATCGTCTCTACGAAACATTTATATCCATATATAAGAAGAAAATAATATATGTATATGTGTATATATATATACGTACATAATACCTATCGAAAAATCGTGTTTCGTAGAACGCAAGCGCACAAGAGTATACAAGAAAAAAGGAGAATAAGGAAAGAAAATGGATACAGGACTAAAAATACGAAGGGATAAAGGATCGGTGTTGCGGTCCTGGCGGGCTAGGGGTTGGGAGGAGGTGAGGGGATTGACAGGAGAAAGTGCTACCCTACATCTGTACATGTGAGACAACACATATGTAGAGGTAGAGAATTGAGAGAAAGGTATGGGAATAAAAGAATAGGAAAGATGAGAAAAGAAAGCATCATCTAAAACATATATGTATATATATGTTTATATATATATATAGTATCATTTGGCCTTTCCGTTATTTCTTGGTGTTTCTCATCCCCAAAACTTTTCGTTTTTCTCCATCCCTCCCCCCCTTTTTCTCTCTCTTTCTATCTTATGTTAGTTCGCCTCGCATTCCTCGTGACTATATTTCTCGTGTGGGAAATATCGCTTGTGCGGGAGAAGCTCCGAGCTTGCGGAGCGGCCCCGCATTGCCGTCTCTTATTTCTGTTCTTTATTGCGGACGATCGGAATTGAATAATGCAATGGACGCGAACGAGGAGAGCCGTTCCGGGGCTCGTGCCAGTGGAAGCAATTCGCTTCGGCATATACATACATTTACCTAAGTGTACATATATATATATATATATATAATAAAGAGAGAGAGAGATTACGTACAGGTATATAAGTTACTGTCCAATTGCATCGTTTGTTTCTTACCACGAGTGCACTACGTACGTTATATGAAGGAGTGAGTAGCGACGGATGGAAACAATGGCCGAATTACACGCGAACAATATTTCGTTGGCGATCTCAATCGATTGGAAAAGCTCGGGGAATAAGTCTACAAGGAGTATGACGGAGATAGAAGGAGGTAAAATCGTCGTAAATAAAATTTAAAAAAACCGGGAAATGCAGCGCAAATGCATATTGAAAAGAAAAATACGTGGCCAAATGCACACTGAAGAATGAGCCTACGAATGAGTAAATTTAAAAAAAACAGTGGATTAAAAAATCGAGAAATAAGAAAAAAATGCATTTAAAAAGAAATTGACGAACACCCAAATAATTTTTTTTCTTCAATTTGACGAATAAGAAAATTCATTTTTTTCAATCCGATGAACATGGTTATGAAAGAACTTATGGAAATTCGACGAGCAAGCAAATTTGTTAGTTTTAAAAAATCGACGAGCAAGAAAATAAAAGAATGTAAAAAATCGACAAATAATTTAATGAATGGGTAAACAAAAAAAGCTCTGTTCCAGGAGAAAGGAGTCATTGCCGATATGCGAAGGAACGAAACGAGGATTCCCCCTGTTCTCGAAGCACCATCGAGGGACAGCTGTGCGAAAATCGTCCTCGGATGATTTTTCGAAGCGCGCACATCGATAGACAAAATAGGTGATGGTCTTGGGCGATACGGTTCGATTTTCCGTGCGCGCACGTCCGTTAATACGTATATACATGTATATCCAAGGGAGAAGAATGATGAAGAAGAGGAAAATGTGGACCGGAAAGAGCCGGGGTAAAGAATTGAGGATGAGTCGCACGAGCGAGTCCAACGAGGGGGAGGAACTGAAAGGAGAATAAGCGGCCGGAATAAAAAAAAGTGGAAGCGAAGGGAGAGATAAAGGGAGAGAGAGAGAGAGCGAGAGAGAGCGAGAGAGAGAGAGAGAGAGAGAGAGAGAGAGAGAAAGAGAGCCACACCAGACAAATATAGCGCTCGAATAAAAAGAACGAGAAAATCGACCGAGTGATTCCGATTTACGTGCGGATTCACGGATGATCGTGCAACTCGGGCAAGCTCGACAGAATTCGAAATTTGTCGAAGCGTACGTTCGTCTACGACAATTGTGTCTTTATATGTATATATCGAGGTGGCTAAAATAGTCGGTATTATGACCATTTATTTTTTATATAGTTTACTTTCGAAATATTGAATTTTACGATAAAACTATTATAAAGTATGATAAAATATTTTTTGTAGAATTTTATAAAGTGTTATTTTCTGATATATATATATATATATATATATAACGTGATAATGTATTTTTTGTATATTTTGTAACCACTTCCCTGTATCAGTTTGAAAATATAAAATTTTGACGAGACGTCTATTGTAGAATGTAATAATATATTTTCTGTAGAATTTTTAAGACTTTTTTCTTTCTATTCCGACACAGATTTATTTTCAATAGATTTTAGTTGAAAAATATCAAATTCTGACAATAAGTCTATTGTACAATGTGTTAATATATTTTTTGTAAAACTTTTGAGACCGTTTATTTTCTTCTTCGACACACGTTTATTTTCAATAGTTTCTAATTTTTTAATATTAAATTCCGACAATAACTCTATTATAGAAAATAATAATCTTTTATTTGTAGAATAAAAAAAAATGTATTTTCCGAAACGGAAAACATATATCGTCGTTGATATTGCAAAACGTTCTATGTCTCTTGTGACCATTATGTTCAAAAATGTTATTCTGAACGCATTCGTAAAACGTTCTATGTCAATAATCAATCAAAACGCTTCATTCAGCTGATATAATACGTGACGGGATCCCAAGCCGCAATTTTTCGATATTGGAATAAGTTTTTTTGGCTCTCTTGTGAAGTCGTTCGAAAATCACATAGAACGAATTGCAATATCAACGATGATGCATCGACAGGGTGTCCTGTTATGAATGAATAATCCTGCAACTGTCGATAGGCCAGATCATGTCCCACAATGTGCTGGAATTTCCGTTTAGTAAAAGTCCCACGGTTTTCGAGTTAAAAATCATCTGCTTTCGATTTTTCGCATGCCATTTCTACAAATGATGACTTTTTTCACCCGCTTTTTTTAAAAACACTCTTGGTTATTCGTTTTCTCTTAAAAAGTCTTCGTTTTAACCTTAAATATTAAGGAAACTTCGTGAAAAAAGATCCAAAATATTTTGGTGACAAATCATTTCAAGGTCACGATATCATAGGTCGTTGGATTCGTCTGAATATCAGCTACAACAAAATGCATTTTTCACCACTGTATCAGCTCTTGGAAATCAATCTAATTACCTCCTCACATTTTTCTCGTCACTCTAAAGGCAACGGAGATATTTGGGGTGGTCACGTTAAATGGGCCACCCTGTGTATGCGTACAACTAGTTCTTCAGGATGACTCCGCTGACTCGTGATACCCGTTAACGAGTCGCGAAGGGGCGACTAATGTAGCCATGACAGAACGCCGAGCGAAACGTCGAGGCAAGGGAAGCGAGCGGGGTGGTTTGATGATGGTCTCTCGGGGGTGTATATGCAGTGCCACAGTCCGAAAGGACGAGAGAAAGGAGAGGAGAATGGCACCGAGAGAGAGAGAGAGAGAGAGGGGGAAAGAGAGACCCAGATCGAAACGAGAGAAGACTGACAGAACATATAGTAAAGTGGAAATTTAGTTGGAGATTCCTGTCACGTTCTCTCTCGTCTCGTGGAGCACAGCCTCCCTGGTAAGAAACGACGCGTGGTCCAGCCGACTTCGAGGCGTATCGAGGTTACACAATATGTACATACATGTGTACACACACACACACCTACACACACATGTGTATGTATATATATAAATCTATATGTAGGGACCCCGGAGAGGATTATTACGAAGCCGGGGGCGGACTCGATCATTTAGCAATCAGGGGCATATAATTTCCCCCCTAATGGATCATGTCATTAATAATACACTTCCGGCAATTGGGGCTCCACGTACCTGGACCCCGACGTGTATGTGAACGGCCAAAGCGCTGAGTGTGCGCGGAGAAGATCGCACACCCTCAAAGGTCGACCGTAGCTCCGGATCCGACTGTAAAGGAGACTCGAAAGAGTCGAGGCGGCAAAAACAACGGAGAAGGACGGGCAGAAAGGAAGAAAGGCGGAGGAGGCCTCACGGATGAGATCGGCTCGGGACGCGCGCGGCGGAGCTAAAATATTACACCACGCGTGACGGTAATAAGATTGGGCGCGTGACGACAATGCAAAAATGGACGCGAACGTTTCACGTACGCGGGGTGCCTTTTCCCGAGAGGGGTGACGCGAAGGAGCGCCCGAAGTCCCTTGCCCAAATCCGCCTGATGCGATATCACGAGAGGACGGAGAAAAGCGGATCTACAGGGTGTCCTGTTGCGAGTGGAACGGTGGAATATCTCGAAAACGGTTGGTCCGATTGGAAAGGTTTTCCAACAAAAGTTGTGAGGTTTGGAGGGAGTCGTCGAACGATCATAGCGAAATTTGAGCCGGTTGACACGTCGAGGTCAAATCAAGGTCAACTTGTGCTGTTGGAAGGCAAGTCGAAATTTTCGTGTGACCGGATCGTAGTCGAGGTGAATACGAGTACGGGTAAAAAAAAGATTCGTCTCTAGCGTGAAAATTGCCAGAGTTATGGCGGTTCGAAGTTTTTCCATATACAAGGTGTCCCGTTGAAAGTGGAACGATGAAATATCTCGGAAACAGTTGGTCCGGTTGGAAAGTTTTTCCAACAAAAGTTGTGTGGTTTGGAGGGAGTGGCCGAACGATCATAGCGAAATTTGGGCCGGCTGACACGTCGAGGTCAAATCAAGGTCAACTTGTGCTTTTGGAAGGCAAGTCGAAATTTTCGTGTGACTGGATCGTAGTCGAGGTGAAGACGAGTACGGGTAAAAAAAAGATTCGTCTCTAGCTTGAAAATTGCCAGAGTTATGGCGGTTCGAAGCTTTTCCATATACAAGGTGTCCCGTTGAAAGTGGAACGATGGAATATCTCGGAAACAGTTGGTCCGGTTGGAAAGTTTTTCCAACAAAAGTTGTGTGGTTTGGAGGGAGTGGCCGAACGATCATAGCGAAATTTGGGCCGGCTGACACGTCGAGGTCAAATCAAGGTCAACTTGTGCTTTTGGAAGGCAAGTCGAAATTTTCGTGTGACCGGATCGTAGTCGAAGTGAAGACGAGTACGGGGGAAAAAAGAAATTGTCTCTAGCTTGAAAATTGCGGCAGTTATGTCGGTTCGAAGCTTTCCCATATACAGGGTGTCCCGTTGCAAGTGAAACGATGGAATATCTCGGAAACAGTTGGTCCGGTTGGAAAGTTTTTCCAACAAAAGTTGTGTGGTTTGGAGGGAGTGGCCGAACGATCATAGCGAAATTTGGGCCGGCTGACACGTCGAGGTCAAATCAAGGTCAACTTGTGGTATTGGAAGGCAAGTACGAATTTTAGTGACACCGGATCGTAGTCGAAGTGAAGACGAGTACGGGGGAAAAAAGAAATTGTCTCTAGATTGAAAATTGCGGCAGTTATGTCGGTTCGAAGCTTTCCCATATACAGGGTGTCCCGTTGCAAGTGAAACGGTGGAATATCTCGAGAACGGTTAGTCCGATTGAAAAGATTTTTCAACAAAAGTTGTGAGGTTTGAAGAGAGTACCAGAATGGTCATAGCGAAAACCAGGCCCATCGACGCGTCGAGGTCAAAGGAAGGTCAACTTGTGTTTTTTGAAGGCAAGCCTATAGTTTTCATGACACACGATTCTAACCGGATCAAAGACAAGTTCGAAGAAATAAAAGTAACGTCGGTAGTTCGAAGACACCCTGTACATACTGGTATGGGTTCCGGAAGGAGGAAACGAAGGCAGTGATGATGAAACTTTGTTTCGGTGCTCTTCTTCACGTCTACCTTCCTCTCCCTTTCTCGGTGTCTTTTCTTTCATCTCCTCGTTATATGTATATATACACATACGCGTGTAATATTTATATATATTTCGAAGTAACGAGATACGGGAGGGACGCCGGCGCCCTTTGATACACTTTCCGCACCAGGAACGGTCGAGTTTTTCCAGCGGAAGAAGACTGTCTCACCCTTCCCGTGAGTTCGTCTCATTTCGTCTCAAGCTCACACCCTCCCTTTCGACCTATTCCAGAGGACGCGACTCTCGATTTGTGTTTCCAGCGGGAAATCGTCGAGGTCCTTAAAAGCCATCGCACAGAGCAACCGGAAATATGCAAATATCGAGGAAACGATCCACCCGGTATCTTGTCCTGTCGGTGTAATTTTGTTTTGTTTCAGGTCATTATGCACTCTCGATTTCCTTCGCACTCGCATCCTCCGAAGTATCCGCTTATACGTGCAACTTTCATTTCGTATTCATACTCGTGACGCCACTGGATTATGCTAATAATAATGGCGTCGGTGATAATCGTGTTTTTCCCCGTTGCTCTCGGAGCCGGAGCAAACAAATGGCAGGGAAAAAAAACACTGTGGGTACTTTATTGTCTCGCATTTCGGACCGGAGACACGATTCTTTTGAGCTCATCGACTCGACGATGTTTCTTGAAAAATGCGCATTTGAAACGAGCCCTCTTGGTCTACTGGCTGGCATGGCACGAATCATCTATCAAATTAATTTTTATGGCCATTCAGTTTGTTTATTATTTCATAACATTATTTCGTCACGAAATATTTTTAAGAATCTGATTTTCTTATCTTTTTTCTTATAATTTATTTTTTTAAAATTATTTTCCAAATTTATTTTGTTCTTTGTTATTAAAAAAATTATTTTCTTGTTTATTGTTTCTTTTTTTTCCCTCTTTTATTATTTTCAACAATTCTTTTCTCACTTATTATCCCTCAAGATGATTTCCTTATTCATCATCTTTAGTCTAATCTTCCATTTCAATACTTCCCATTTATTCCTAATATAGCTCGAAGAAAAGGACCTTAACATCGATTCCGCTAAAAAGATCGCCCTTAAAATTCCTTCCTCCCTTCGCTCCTCATTGCGGCTGTCAACCCTCTCCCTGGGTTCACGCGGGCGATAAAATTGAAGAAATCGAATTGAGTATAGCGCCTAGGAGCGAAAGCGCGGAGAATCGCGTGAATCGGCGGTGACACCTCGATGAAATCGCAGTGCATTTGGTCAGAGGCCGCTGACCACTCTTTTCATATACTACTGTATTATATATAAAAAAAATATATACACACACATAAAGTGTACTCGAGGCATTACGTGAGCGGCCATTTTTATTGTCCCTCAGTACCGATACACACACGTGGACCGTCGAGTGAGTTAAAGAGCCTCTGAAACGTGCTTTTCTCGAGTATATATAGGCTATATATGCACACACGTAGGAATGGCCGTTGCATTCGGAGTCAACTGGTAGTATATTCTGAGATGGTAGCCCGCCCTCAGCAAATGTAATCTAGTGAGGGGTCACGATTGTTCGTTGCATCATAATATATATGTTATCTTTACGAGCAACGACACATACACGTATGTATACGAGTTGACGAAAAAATAGGTACGATACTTGCTTTCAATAACCATGACAGCGTACCTATTATTCATATACGTCTATATCAGTTTTCAAATAACATTTTAACAATCATATATTTTCTAATATTTCATGTAATATATGTTTATTCATTCTTTATAATATTTATATATTATTATGTAATGTGATAATATTTAATATAATTATTTTTAATAATGTACTGCTTCGAAAGATTATTTTTTATAATATTATATCGTCCATCGAAGCCGTACATTGTTAACAATATTGTATTACCTTGAATGTTAGAAAATATATACGTGTGGTAGAGTGTTATTGTAATATATATATTAGGGTGATTCGTTTCAGGGTAACTTTTTTTTTCTGACCCATCGTGCCCGAAAACCTTTAGTTGGTACCCAAAAACGAAGTTTCGTGAAAGGGGGGTGTTGTCAAAAAATATTTAGAGGTCGCGAATCAAAATTGAAGGTTTCCCATTTGATTAACATTGAAAAAAATGTTTTTCTCATTATTAATGTTACCATTCCGCGAATTTTGATATCGCGATATTTTCCAAGTGGGTTCTCATAGGAAATATGATACTTTACAATAAAGTTCATTGCGCCATGTCCATAAATTCAACCGTTTCAGCGGTATCATTATTTGAAGTGAATATTGTATGAAAATATCTATTTAAACGGCTGTAACGCCTAAGCTATTAGATATATCGAAAAAAATTCAAATAAGAACTATGTAGAGAAAGTAATTTGCTACAAAAAAGTCTTATAAGCCGAGCCCGTAAATTCAACTCTTTCTCAGCTATAGGTGGATGAAGTAAAATAAATAGATTTGTTTTTGTTTTAAAAAAATCTATTTATTTTACTTCATCCACCTATAGCTGAGAAAGAGTTGAATTTTCGGGCTCGGCTTATAAGAGTTTTTTGTAGAAAATTACTTTCTCTACAAAGTTCTCATCCAAATTTTTTTCGATATATCTAATAGCTTAGGCGTTACAGCCGTTTGAATAGATGTTTTGCACAGTATTCACTTGAAATAATGATGCCGCTGAAACGGTTGAATTTACGGCCATGGCTCAATGAACTTTATTGTGGAGTATCATATTTCCTATGAGAACCCACTTGGAAAATATCGCGATATCAAAATTCGCGGAATGGTAATACTAATAATGAGAAAAACATTTTTTTCAATGTTAATCAAATGGGAAACCTTCAATTTTGATTCGCGACCTCTAAATATTTTTTTACAACACAGCCCTTTCACGAAACTTCGTTTTTGGGTACCAACTAAAGGTTTTCGGGCACGATGGGTCAAAAAAAAAGTTGTCCTGAAACGAATCACCCTAATATATATATATATATATATATATATATATATATATATATATATATATATATATATATATATATATATATATATATGTACAAACATACACACATACATAGACATATGTAGATATAGTAGAATGAAATAATAGGTACGCTATCATATGCCATATGTTGTTATAGGGAGCGAGTATCGTACCTATTATTTCTTCAACTCCTATACATACACGCATATTTACATATATGTATATGTCGTTTCTCGTAAAGATAAGAGATAGATATAAATATATACACGCACACACACACACATGTGTGTGTGTGTGTGTGTGTAGATGGGAAAAGTCGAAGGAATCGTAAAAAAGTCGAGAAGTTTTCTCACAGATTCGCCCTGAACTTCAGTCGCATCGTCCTCGTCCTCGTCGCCAAAGCCAATCTTATATCTATTACACACACACACACACACACACACACACACACACACACACACACACACACACACACACACACACACACACACACACACACACACGCACACACGCACGCACACACACACACACACACACACACACACACACACACACACACACACACACACACACACACACACACACACACACACACACACACACACACATCGCGCGCGCTCACTGAGTTTTCCCCGGAGGTCCGGAGAGCGCGTTGACAGGTTCCATCGACGACGAACTCGGATGACCCCTGGAGAAAATGCTGTTTCAACGAAGGGTCTCACAACTTTGCCATTTCGAGTCGAATTTACCGACGACTATTTCATACTTGATGATCACGACGACGGCGGCAAATGGGAACTGCGCTCGGTGCTCTCCGTGACAGGTAGAAAGGGACGGCAAAAAAGAAGGAAGAATTGAAGGAAGGGACGAAAGTGGAAGCATGGGAATTAGTTATTCTCGGTGATTACTTTATCCTTGCAATGTCTCATTTTAGGGGTTTTTTTTACTTATAGATGTATACATAATATTTAGACATTGTTATATAAAATTGGGAAGAGAATAACGTTTTTCGAAATAGGTACGATTAAAAAATAGGTACGATTTTTCTGAATAGGCACGATTTTTTTCAAAATAAGTACAACTTTTCTAAACCGGTACGAATTTTTAAAAATAGGGACGAAAGAAAATACGCACAATTTTTCGAAGCAGGTACGAAAAAAAGATGCAACCACGGAACAGGAGAAGCAATAACATATCCATAATCCCGAACGTACGTTATTCACCGGTGAGCCGTCGATCACACGTGTAACGGGGTCATCGGGAATATTTGCCGATTGAGTTACGCGGCCGGCGCATTCCCGGAATTTCGAATAATTTTCATTAAATTGAATATCAAAACCAGATACTATCATCGGGCGGTAGGACGTGACAGAGGGGGCAATCGTGCACCGTTATGTGCGAGCGAACAGCGTGGATTTACGGATAACGACGTGTACACGGATTTCGCGTGTGTGTATCTCGGGGATATCGGTGATGCGATTGCGTATTCCATGCGTACGAGCGTATGTAAGCCTCGAGATGATATTATTACTTCTGCCATGGCAATATATACACAAAATATTGTTGGTAGACCTATCTATAAATATTTTCATGCCTGCGGCTATATAAATATATATATATGTATATATGCACACATATATGTAGCCATATGTGTGTGGAAAGAATAGGGACGATATTCCCTTCCTATAACATATGATTGCGTACGTATTTTTCGTAATGTACTGTGTGTGTGTATATATATATATATATATATATATATATATATATAATAATTGACAGAATTACTTTATTTTATTTTATCGGGTGCGTTTAAAAATATAAATATTTGTGCATACATCCACATATATGTATATACATTGCCGTTCAAAAGTTTGGATACACCATTCGATATTTCTTGTCCCACTAAAAGTTACATAGTTTCGTCAAAAAAAAGGTAACCAAATTTACCGAATGGCGTTTTGAAGGGAACAAATTCAGCTTTGTTTTGCTTTTTTGAAATATTTTTTATGATTTTTTTTCGACCCGGTACGCACTTTTGTACGTGACTGTTTTTCGACTTCTTTTCGACCATCGAGAATTGGACTTGTGGACATTTTTTGTCGTGTTTGTCCATGATAAACTTGAACGGGGTAGCAGGAGGCCCATTTTTTTTTAAGTGTCGTCAATTTTTTTTTCGCAAAGTTATTTCATTTTCGGCTAAAAAAGACAAACAAATATTTTTTCAGGTCGTATAGGTGCTTTTGAAACATTGTAAAAAAGAATTTGAAAAAAAAAAAAATTGAAAGAATGTCAACGTATTCAAAACGAAACACTGCAACATTTTTCCCTTTCGATATTTTGTCTCTAACTCAATAGTTTTCGAGATACGTCAATCAATTATTCAGACGATTCTCCGAGGTTTGGCCGAACAAATTTCAGAAAAAAATTCTGAAAAAACTTAAGCGAATTTAAAATAAAAAAAGTAGAAAAGTTTCTCCTTCTGATATTTTGTTATAAACGCCATACTTTTCGAGTTAAGCCATCCTACTTTTCAGACTGTCGAGCAAAATAGTAAAAAAAAAAATCTCGGAGGAAAATTTTGAAAAAATTCCAGGCGACTTATGCAACTTTTTACATCTTTGTCATTTCCTCTTAAATCCTATAGCTTTTGAGTTACGTTGTATTTTCTAAAATTTGTCTTTTTTAGCCGAAAATGAAATAACTTTGCGAAAAAAAATCGTACGAAACTTAGAAAAAAACGAAAATGAAGCTCCTGCTACCCCATTTAAGTTTATAATGGATAAACATGACAAACAATTTTTCCATATGTCATGCGCCAAATTCTCGATGGTCGAAAAAAGCCGAAAAACAGTCACGTACAAAACGTGCGTACGGGTCGATAAAAAATCATAAAAAATATTTCAAAAGAGCAAAACAAAGCTGAATTCGTTCCCTTCAAAACGCCGTTTGGTAAATTTAGTTATCTTTTTTTTGACGAAGCTATGTAACTTTTAGTGCGGCAATAAATATCGACTGGTGTATCCAAACTTTTGAGCGGCAGTGTATATATATATGTGCGTGTGTGTATTCAAATTTAATTTTAAAAAAATTAAAATAAACCATTAAAAGTGTAATATATATGTATGTATGGATTCATTCATTTCCAAGGTATCCCTTTGTTGGGCTTTTACAAGGTTCCTTTGAATTTGCATATAACGTATAACTAGTGACGAACAATATTTTCCGCGTGTACTATATAATCATGTACAGAATATTAAATACATAAAAAAAGTAATATCGTAGCGATGACACTGAAATAATTTTCCTTTTTTTGCGTATCATTTCATTATTATTTCTATTATTATGAATTATGCTTATAATATTACAGTTCATACATTATTTACTATCCTAAATTTCAATATTGACTGAAAAAAGTATAAACTTTGAAACGATTTAATATAATCAATTAATTTAATAACTTTGACTTGTAATTAAACAAATTTAGAAAAAAATACTCTCATGAGTACGTGTAAATATATATATACTATATTGAGTCAGTTTTTTTCTATTGATAATTTTTGCTGGCAGTGTGCAAAAAAAAACGTCGAGTCCTTCGCACGATGTTCGCAAAGTATTTTGGAAGATCAGGTGAGTAGTCCTTACGCGGTGGCTTATTATGGGGCTTCGCGTCTGTTGACACAGAAATTCCACTTTTCCGAGCTACAATGAAGATTCTTCTTCTCTTCATTCTTATTTTTCGACGGACCGCGATCATTGTCTCGTAAGACGGCGACGTGGGCGTACATAATTTCCTATTCAAACGCAGAACGGGGAGAGAAAAAGCAGAGGAAAGAAGACGAGAGAGAGAGAGAGAGAGAGAGAGAGAGAGAAAGGGAGGACGATTTTTTGACAGAATCCACACAACCACTCGGCACACGGCGCATAACGCGAACCAAACGAGGTAAAAGGGCGAGAGAGAGGCAGAAGTAAAACGAGAATGTATGAGGAACATACCACCATGACTCAGCCGCAGAGATATACAAAAATAAAATAGAGGATCCCATGGCATACGATATTTTGCTACGCTCTATACTCTCGTATTTCGCCTTAACAAGAAGCTTTCACGCTCGTTTCACGGGGGTATATTTACTACCAGGTATACGCGTTCAACCCACCGGGCGGTCCAGTCGTTGTCCTGTGCAAACATACCGCAAGAGAAGACCCTTCTAGAGAGTGAGAAACTGCGAGAGAGAGAGAGAGAGAGAGAGAGAGAGAGAGAGAGAGAGAGAGAGAGAGAGAGAGAGAGAGGAAGGAAGATAGATAGATACATTTGATGATGCCTTAGTTCGAGTACTTTAACCCTATATATACATAAACAACTTTAAAATAATATATGTTGCTCTCTAGCAAAGTTCCTTGTTCATTTCACTGGTAAGAAGGTATACAGGTGCTATTTGTATATCTAATAATTAACAATACAAGACAAATTTCACTTTCGTATTCGCAAACGAAAAATTAAAATAACTGAATAACCGATAGTTCGGATATAACAGCGAAAAGCGAAAGAACCGACAAAACCGAAAAAATCCAGCATATCCAAACAAAGCGAAAACAAAAAGGAAGAAGAAAAAAAACACTTGAACCAATTTATATAAACGAAACCACAGCCTAAATTTTGAATTAAACCACAATTTGAACTATTGGTAAGTTTACGTTTTTTTAGAGAGAGAGAGAGAGAGAGAGAAGGACTAAGAATTTTTCGTTCTTGTAATATATTTCCATATGTTTGTGTGTGTATATATGTAAATATACATAGGTAGAAATTCAAGAGAATCTTTTTTGTATATTTCACAGCAAGTATATTATGTATATTGTAACCTCCTGAACATTCAAACATAATATATTATATATTTTCAAACATGCTATATTATATACTTTTAAAATATAATCTGCAATATATTTTTAATATAATATATAATATATTTTTAATACGATATATAATAAATTTTTAGTATAATTTACAATATATTTTTCGATATAATATTTTATACTTAGAGGCGATATATTCTACATTAATAACATAGTCGACGTATATAATTTATTATGGAAGTACGAAAAAACCTTTGTACAGTCTTGTACCTCTTTTTTTCTTATTTTTCTCTGTTAAGTAATTTTCTTTCTCCCCTAATTGTCCTTGTTCTTTATCTTCCTCTTCTTATCGTTCTGTTTCCTCTTCTTCGTCCTTTTTATCCGCTTCTCCTTTCATTATTATTCGTTTTTTCTCTTGTTCTTCCTCCTTCTCCATCTTGGCGCTTTTTCTTGTTTTTTTTTTCTCTAAATAGGTACGATTTTTAAAAAAATAGGAACATTTTCTCGGCTCTTCTCTATTCTTTTTCATCTTCTGCAACCTCGTCGTCTCTTCTTCCCCTTCACGTTCTCCTAGCATATCTTCCTATTCCTTTTCTCCTCCTTTTTCTTCGTTTTGTTTTCCCTGTCGTATTCTGTTTTTCGCCTCTTCCTCTCCTCCGCGTTCTGTTTCTCCTTCTTCATCTTCCCCTCCCTCCCGCCCCTTCTGCTCCGCTCCTTCTTCTTCTTTTCGACCTCGTCGTTCGCCCGGACGTGAGAAAATTCCCCGGAGATGGAAAATTGAGATGGAAGGCGAAAAAGAGACGGTGGACAGGGACGAGAGGCGGTGTACGACGAGGACAGGGAAGTTAGGGAGTAGTAGACACAGAGCGGAGAGTACGTTGGCCGACGACTCTTCTCTCTGCCGGAAGCACTATTTCAACGTAATTGTGGCTGGCTGCTCGTCGTACCTCATATCTCTCGGCCGGGTGCATGAACGCCGAGATTCACCTACGCTTTTCTAATGCCGGACCCTTCCTTCTCCCTCATCCTCCTCTTCCTACCCCTTTCTTCCCCTACTGTCGCAGCTTTCGTCGTATCGTGTACTGTGTTGCAACGATTTCTAGCTGGTGAATGTATGGTGAGTGTACTAGATTTCAATCTATCTATATATCCATTATCTGCAGAACTATAATTATTTTTCTCCCCAATTGGATTCGATTAAAAATAAAATCAATTATTTAAAAAAAATAATGATTCATATTTATTTATGTTGTGGAATTATAAATGCTTTTTTAATATCTTACTTTATTTTGAATTGATTTGAATTAATTATTGATATTATATCAATATTATAGATAATACTCAAATTGAATATCAACCAAATTAATTATTCAAGAGACTTTATACACTACGGGCCAAAAGTTTCCGGACACTTCAGATAATTGCAAAACTTTCGATCACTGGATAATTGCCAAATAATGTTAGAATAACGTCGTTCATTTAATTTATTATTTTACGAAGATATATAATTATAATTAATTATATTATTCTCTGTATAATCTCTGTATAATTAATTATATTATTCTAATATCATTTTGCAATTATCTTAAGTGTCCGGAAGCTTTTGGCCGGTAGTATATACAGTATATAGTATATACATAAAGGATACACAAGTTAATAAATAATTTATATTTCTTTGTACATTAGACTTATTATAAATAAATTCTTTTTAGCAATTAATTTTACTTTGAATGGAATGGCATTAAAAATGAATTATATATATATATATATATATATATATATATAACCGTCGTGGCAAATTGGAAGCAGGGGTATAATAATAATAATGTGCGCGTTTATGTAGGCCGACCGGTTGCACTCGGGATGCACTGTACTTGCCTCGTGACATGCACGGCTAGTTGTGCTCTTATTATAACTATGCATATATATATATATATATTAATGGCGATATTCCTTTGGGGATATAAACAGCTCGGACGTTCAACGATCGTGTCGACCGTCCTGAGCACTCTCTCCCTCTACGTCTCTCGCCGGAAGTGGCGATTATCCCAAAACACACTTCCGGACCTCTCAGAGATCAACGGAATGGAAATAACTATGTACAGTTGGGTATACACTGCACTCCGTAATGTGATTATTTTCTGATTGTGAATTATTAAGAATTATTATATTTAATTGCGTTCTATAGAATTACGTATATTATTATTGTTAGTATTATTATTCAATACGTTATCGATTGCCTCTCTCTATCAACACACACACACACACACACACACACACACACACACACACACACACACACACACACACACACACACACACACACACACACACACACACACACACACACACACACACACACACACACACACACACACACACACACACACACACACACACACACACACACACACACACACATACACACACACACACACACACACACACACACACACACACACACACACACACACACACACACACACACGCACACACACATGCACGCACGCATATATATATATATATATATATATATATATATATATATATATATATATATAGATGTATGTTTTGTGAGTGCGTGTACACATGACTTATAACACGAACAGTTAATAATGTACAAACAGAAGTCACGTGACGTCGTCACATCCATTCGTCGTGTCCCATCGTACGACCGATCGAATTTTCGTAATGTCGGGACCTGGAACTGACGTGACCTATACACGTCGCGAGTCACATTTTTCAATGAGATACAATCGTTTTTGGATGACAAATCGAGTGTCTCGTATGTGTGGGGGAGATCCCCGGATGACCGTTTTTTCCACTACCGTTCTATAAATATAAAACCGATTTCTCTTGCCGATCTCGATCGGTAAAGGTAATGGGTTCATATTTATTTAAACCTCAAACCTCTTTAAATACAAAGCAGAGCAAATCGATTTGTTCTACTAATCTCGATCGGTAAGAAAAATCGGTTTAAATTATTTCAAGGAGGTTCGACTTATCGTTTATCACAACGACGGGAGATTTCAACAGTAAACCGATTTTCCTTACCGATCTCGATCGTTGAGCGAAAACGTTTTATTATTTTTCTACACTATTCGATAATTTTTTTGCCGCGTCTCATTTCGTCTTACCCGTTTGCACTTGCGCCACGTGAATAGAATCGACAGCGCGAAAAGATCAACGAGCGAGGCGTGAAAATAGCGAGATCTCTTCGCTATTTAAATCCTTCCCCCATCCGCGTCTGTCTCTCGGGCTCATCGTTGGGAGAACGTTTCGGGCGATATATAATTCATCACTATTTCCGTACGCGCCCTTATCGAGGAAGAAAGATCGCTCGAAAGCTGGGCCGGGCGAACGCGCGGTCGCATCATTAGAGGCCGGCAGTTCCACAGCGCGGACGAAAACCGTCGTTCTCCTGTTGTAGATCGGCAATCCTGACAAATATACCTACAGAGACGAATCCACGCGTATCTGATACCACCGCGTGATTGTGCATACGAACGTTTCGAATGTCTCTGTATGCATATGAGCATGTCCAAAATATATATCAGGATCAAGGATAGTATGTATACATAAATGTTCCAGAGGACGAGTTCTTTTTAGTTTGTTTGAAATTTTATTTTGTCGGGGTTCGATTAGCACGCACGGAAAATAAAAAATAAAATTGTTCGGATTTGTTCGAATCACATGCAAATTGAGAAATCGACGAAAAATTCTTGGAGTTCGTTTGAAACTCATGAAAAGTAGAAAAACATTTGGATGAAACCCATGAAATTGTTTGTCTAGATTTCGGAGAAACTCGAGAAAATGTTAAAAAAAATATTTTGTTTGGGTTTTTTTGAAACGAATGCAAATTTTTGTATGGGTTTGTTTGAAACTCATGAAAATTTAAAAAAATAATAAAGTTTCTGACTGGCCTTGTTTGTAACCCATGTAAATTGTTGCATGGGTTTGCTTGCAACCTATGAAAAATATTGTGCGGGTTTCTTTGAAACTCATGAAAATGGAAAAAAAAATTAAAAACTTGGTATGGGTTCGTTTGAGAGTCATGAAACTTAAAAATCTAACACGTTTTTTAATCTCCGAAAAGTTAAAAAATAAAAATTATTTCGCTTTATCTGGAACTCATGAAACTTTGGTTTGGGTTTGCTTGAAATGTGTCAAATTAATTTGGGTCGGAATGTTTCAATGCAAATAGGGGGAGTATGTTTATTTTTCTCTAATTTATTTTTACCCTCGTCTTTTGAAAAATAAATAATTGAATATATGTCCGACTATATACATTCTTTTATATATATATGTGTGTCTAAAGTTGTTGTTTTTTCCCCCCCCCCGAATGAGTTTTCCCAATGTCGAGATCCAGATAAATCGCTCTCTGGCACGGCAGATTCGTCCTACTCCATCCACCTCTAAATTAGGTCCATTTTGAAGATAAAATTTACATATATACAAGAGTGGCTCGTTAAATAGTATGGGATATATATATATATATATATATATATATATATATATATATATATATATACGTATATCGAGAAAGAACGAGAGAGAGAGAGAGAAAGAGCAAAAGAGGGACTGGTACAAAGCGACTGTGAATACTGGCTAGACGAATGAGCTTTTCGATTGAAGCGCTGCAGTGGTCGTTAGTTAGCGTTGCATTCAATCGCACGTGCATTGTCGTCAATACCTTGAAAACACTATATACCGTATTCAATGTGCATTCTCGAGTTCCACTGCGTATACACACGCATATATATATATACTTACATGTATACAGGGTGTCCCAGAACTGAATGCGTTCCCTGAGATGGGGATTTGGGGTTGAAATTTTGAGTCGATTGATATAAGCATGTGTCGGTCTCAGATCAACCCCTGAATTATTATTAATTTTTAAAGACGGGCCAATCAGATGCGCCCATTTTTTAAAATTAATAACAATTGAGAGGTTCGTCTGAGACCCACACATGCTTGTATCAATCGACTCAGAATTTCATCCCCAACCCCCCATTTCAGGGGACGCACTCAGTTTTGGGACACCTTGTACACACACACACACACGCACAAACATACATACAAAGATCCGAACGGTCTTTGGTTTCGTCGACGCGCGACTCGATCCCCACCGAGCCCGAAGATCGCACAATGAGGTAACCATCCACCATGGAGTAGAGCGCAAGGGCGCAGATGCGCCCGGATCGTCCGCGATGCAGATACGGTGAATAAAAGTTTCCCTTTGTCTTCGCGCTCGCTCCTCCGTAACGCGAATGTTCAAAAAGACGCGGTCAAACACTCGGCACCGCTGGCACGGGGTGAGTGCGCGAAGGGGAGGAGGGCCTTGTACCTCATAGAGTTCGCGATCTATTGCATGTAGCGAGAAAGCAAGGCGGCGAAAAAAAGTTAGAAAAAATGAGAAAGAAATCAAACGCAGCCACCCTAGAATTGTGCGCAATATTCCTTGCATTCAAACTCGAGACCATCACTGCGAGCAGCGTTCATGGGAGTAAGTATTTGCCCTGTTTTTTTACATTAATTCTAGGCTAGAAACATTAAAATTTCTCCTTTGTCGTTTTTTTAAATACTAAATCTGGATCGATCATCTTGAAATTTCATGTGTGCATTCATTTTGAGTTCCTCGATAAAATGTTGAGAAAATTGTGGTCCTATCTGGAAAATGGAGGTGACCTTGAAATCTTCGGGGTGCGCCGACCTGGACGAACCTCGCAGCCACCCTCTCGATGTCCCCCCTCGAATTGTGCAACTTTTGTAGGAAAAGTTTTCTCCCAAGTCTGATAAGTTGGAAAATATTTCAGCTGGTTATAGTTGGTGCCTCATCCGGTATATGGAGTGAACACGGCACGCGAGAACGAGGCGGACAAGTGATTACCGAATCGACGTGGTGAAGAAACACCCGGATTTGCGGGGATTAATGAGATGTTTTATTTTCCCAGACGGAAAGCGCCCATTTGCAGCCATCGTCGTTTCTGTTTTACCTATTTATATGTACTGTACGTGCACACACACATATATTTATATACATGTCTCTCTCTCTCCCTATATATGTGTATATATATATATATATATATATATATATATATATATATATATATATATATATATATATATATATATATATATATATATATATGGGAATATAGAGACGTAGAAACACCCGATTATAGGAGCATCCCGTACATGCATCCTAAAACATTCAAAGCCATCCTAAAATATTCAGCGGGAGTAAATATATTAGGTTTTCCGTCCTGCTATCTTCTTACATATATTTATCCTGGCAATATAGGACTATCCGAAGCGCGGGGATGTCGTCGATATACTATCCTACCTTTGGCATTGTGCTTTCTTTCACTGGTACATATGCACACACACACACACACACATATATAGGGTGTCTTGTTATGAATTTACGGTTTTCGAGATCAAAATCATCAGCTTTTGGTTTTTCAGATGCCATTTCTACAAATGATAATTTTTGTTGAGCCGGTTTGAAAAAAAATACTCTTCGTTATTTGTTTTATCTAGAACAGTCTTTTTTTAACCTTAAATATAAAGGAAACTTTATGAAAAAACGTCTTACGCAGAATTTTCGTGCAAACCAATTCGAACATGTGACTTTGAGAGCCTGCGGTGTGGAAAATTGTATTACGCATATCGTGCCAATTACTCAAGAAAGTTGCTCAGTTATTGTCGATTTATATAATTTGTAGACATGGCACGCACTCGGCAAATACAGTATAGTGTAGCTTAAGGTACTACCTCCACAGAAGAGTTGAATTAAGAAATGGTTGAAATTTGACATATATGTTATTTAATACATTATCCAAACATCTGTGCAATTTAAATAAGTTTGACCACCCCAAACCTGAGATATTTACACTTAAAGTTGGCTTGGTTTACACGTAACAAATGCGTTATGATGGGCAAACAGAGCATCATTAATTTTACCGTGAAAACTAAAATTAAGAAATTGATAAAAAACGAGGATAAGCTAGAGTAAGATATCACGAATAATGTGAAAAAAAATGAGAATGATTCACCATCTAGTTTCCAAGATATAACCATGAAAAGCCCTCACATTTTTGGTGCAAAGCCTGGCAAAGCCTGGAAAAAAAACAATTGGGGCAAAGCCTCGACAGTCCCGGCAAAAAGTTTACTGGCAATGGTAGATCAAAAACACAATATAAAATATATTTTACGGCAATAAATGATATCCATCGTATTATCTACTAGTACCGAGTCAATATTGCGTAGTTTTTAATTTTATTTATTACTAATTAAACCAGTTATCAATCTTTTAAAGACAAACACGGTATGTAAACTTTTGGTTGAGATTTTCGCAGAGGAACTACCTTAAGACGGCTGTGGACGCAACGAAACGTTAGATCAGACTAGCGACGTGCGGGTGGGGAGTGATAGGAAAGGACTGAACTGTCAACGGGTTATACGTAAAAGCCCGGGTGGGTATCGGAAATCAGAAAAAAAATATATATATAAAAACATATATACACATATACTCTCTCTGTCCCCCTGTATATATTGGTTCCCGTTTTTGTTTCGATGACAGGATGAAATTGTATATAGCGCACGTATATGTATACCAATATATAGATACATATATATCTGTGTCAATAAATTTCATTTCCTTTTCGTCTTACAAAAACAATATATATACATATATAGTATGCCCCTATGATGAAGTATACAGTAATAAAGTTTGGTACAATAGTAATACAATAAATAAAGAACAGCATATACAACAAAGTGAGTGTAGTATATAATAAGGCTTGCTCAATATGAGAGGCAAGTCAAATTTATAGTTCTCCGTAGTTGAGCCGTTCCTTTTACATGTATAAGCTTCAGAATTCGTTTTACATAAATAAGCTCCACTTATATATATATATACAACCATATGCATATACTTGCCAATTCTGAAGCTTGTTTGTCTCGGGACTTCCATTTACAAGAATGTGCAAGTAAGCTACTTCCACATAGCGATTTCCGTTTCCCCCGAGCTTCATCCTTTTTCCTTTATTTTATTCTCTCCCTCTTTCTCTGTGCCTCTATCCTTCCTCCTCTCTCTCTTTCTCTCTCTTTCCGTGTTTTTCTGGTTGCAAGCTTGCGGGTGTGCAACGACGAACGGCCCTCTTCAGGGCTCGCGAATCCTTCGCGAGCCGCATAGTTGAAAAAAAGCTCTTCCAGGGGGCAGAGCCGATCCCTCGGCGTGCAAAGCAACGACCTTCCCTTCCTTGCACTGTTACTCTCACCCTCTCTCCCTCTCTCTCTCCATATTTATCTGTTTCGTCCTCGCTGAGCTTTCGAGGGCAACGGGGGATCTGGATCTCTTTCTATATAAAGGACACGTCGCTAGACTTCGGCCATGACGAAAGCTCACAGCACATGTATCCAGTATCTTCGCGGAGGTTGCTCCAGGAGAGAAAAATAAAGCTGTACTTCAAGGGGATAAGCGAAGAGCAAAAAATAAAAGTCGTCATACTTTTATTTGTGATCCGCGAGTTCGTTGGACTATGCAGAAAACACACACACACACACACACACACACATACACACATACACACAAAAACACACACACATTATATATGTATATATTTTGTATATATAAATAATATTTTCAACCCAAAAAAATCGCATAACAGCCGCAGGAAAATGGCCACTGGAAGTATCTCGAAGTATGGCTCCGAATTCTTAACCTGTAATTTTTGTTGCACCTATATAAAGAAATCGAAGAAAGGTCAACACCTTTATAGTATGGAGCCCATGACAATGGGAAATGCCCTAAATATTGCACCGCCGCCATTTTGTGTCTCATGCAACCTCCATTTTGCGTCTCCCTGCGTCGAGGCGGACACGCCGCCATTTTGTCATCGGATCGATAGGCGCGCGACTTTTCACATATTCGCAAATCGCGAGGTGGTTTATCTTCTTTTATTTTTGAACTTATTCATCCGGCGGCGTTTTGCGGCCATGCAGATAATTGCCCGGACTGCTGCGACCTCGCGGTAGCGTAAAACGGGTATGTCCGATTTTACGTATTCGGACGTCCATAACCTCAACAACATCGGGTTCGTCGGTTCGTCAAAACCGCCGGATCGTAGTCAAAATGTGCATAACTTTATGGGCACTCGGTTTTACATACATTTTATACATACACACACACACGCGCGCACACGCACACACACACACACACACACACACACACACACACACACACACACACACACACACACACACATCACTTCGGGGCCGTCCCGGTAATTTTGTGGCCATTCTGTTTCATGTAGCCAAAATTAATAGCCGCGAATTAATAGTAGCTATTGCTCGATTACGAGCCGAGGACAATTTTACGGTACGGATATTTTTCCTTGACCCAAAAACGAATCAATGCGCATCTCGATTGTTGCCATTCCATTTCGTTAAACATAAAATGACAATAATCATTTAAAAAAAATATACCTCCTAAAAAACATCGTAAAATGCAATGTAAATGGGCGCCCCGAACGTTTTCAATTTTTACCTAATTGATCGTACACTCAAAAATAGTTTACAAAAACCTTTTTCTTTACTATTACGAGTTATGAGGGGAAATTAACTTTTCTTTTCTGCTCAACGACCGAGTAGGAAATGAAAACTTGTGGAATTACACATCATTTACGAAAATCGAAATATTTGAGAACCTGATGAAATATACAACATTGCAACTTTTTCTACACAAATTTATTCCTTGTCCAGAGGCGGAGAGAGGTTGGAGATAGTGGCGGGGGCAGGGGGCAGGTATCGTAAATTCCAAAAGACATTAACACGAGATAACTTTGTTTAAAATTCCAAACACGATAGCTGCGGTATTTCACGCGTGCGCAATCAATACACGGTAAAATATGGAAGGAAAAAAGATTCAAGCTTCCGTCGTTAATGGCGTTCCTCGCCACGGGGTACTCTCTGATCTCGGGCTTATCGTGTTTACTTTTCGTACACGTATATTTCCATTGAGGACAGTGGATGGGAATTTCACGTGGAAGGAACCAACCTCCTCGTAGATGTAAAGAGATTCCGTTTTCGTCTTAACTCTAAATGTTATTTATTTAATATTAATGTAATGTATATATATATATATATATATATACATTAAAATTTTAAATATGAAAATTATCATGATTAAAAATTACACTATGTATGTATATTTTTTTGTAATTATGATAATTTTTTATTTTGATTATTTTTATTATTATTATTATTATTGTTATAGTGTTGAAATTGAACGTAAAAATTTAAAAAATATATTATTCACGGTTTTTTACAGTCTACAATCTTTTGCTTGCTCTCTCTCTCACTCTCGCTCCGTTTCGGATATCATAATATCCAGGCTTGACATCGGGAGGAACATCTATGTTTCCGGATGAAAAGTGGAGAGAGTACGCCGTAAAACTCATAAATTATTTGTTACGTGAAAGAATTTTTCGAATATCTATATATATGTAGACGTTGACGTATATATATATATATATATATATGTCCACGTCTACAGTAAAAATGTCTTCGTATACCTGGAAAGGGAGAAGCAAGGGCCGACGTGAGAAAAGAAACAGTACCAGGGTCTACTTTGCTTTCATTGAATTCTTATTGGCGGCAAAAAAATATTATCGAACACGGTGTAATTTATCGTGACGGCGATTCGGGGCAACATATTTTATATTAAAGAGTTTTAATTCTATGTTCGTGCCACACACATATATATATGTATACATATATACACATACACATATGTGTGTGTACGTATAAAATCGATGAAAAAGTGAATAGCAGGCGCGGCGTTTGTGCTGGGTGGAGGAAGGGGGCTAGCACACGGTCGTTCAATTTCCACGGGGATCTAATCGACGAAGTTGTAATTACTTGGCCCATAGGAGTGGCTTGGTGGGCGCGAGCGAACGGATCGTTCGATCTCGGCGCGGGAGGCGCCGGGAAAACATCGTTCTATTTTATCGCGAAGCGATGAAGATATCGGCGCAGATGCGGTACCCGCCTCGGTGCCTCAGATATTTGTATTTACAGAGCACACAGACAAAAACACACTATATTCTTATACAAAGAGTGAAAAATAGAAAAACAAAGAAAGTATTGAATCTGTCGATATTAAAATTCTTGAATATTGAACATTTAATTACAGTATAAATTACAATGTGTGAGTGTCATTTATTGTTAGTGTAAATGAAGTATATCGTAACATGCAGCGAATATTAAAAAACAAATGTATATAATGTATGTACAGTAAAAAGAAGTTTACAATAAGGAGACGTTATTTCGAAAATGTTTATTTAATCATAATTTAAAAAGGTAATATTTATTTAACAAACGAGGACGGTCAACATTTGATTGGCAAGGACTTTTTACAAAAATCAATAAACGTATTCCCCTTCTTTCGCAAATTGTAGGGAACACTTTTTTGTCATTATGGAAAAAAAAAACTTGCCACTCATTTTGACTTATTATTAATTAAATAAATACTACACACGTAAATAAAAATTCAACAAATATTTGAAAAATAATGGCCCCTTGTCTTTTCGCAATATAAATTCCGTTTGTCACAAAACAACGAGCTTTGCCACTTCATATACGGATATTTCCGTCAAGTTACGGGAGAATATCGTCTCTCGAAGCGGAGACCTTCCGCGCTGTATCCCAATTTCGAGCTCAACAGCGAGGAAAGCAGCGGGAAACGACGAGATACCCGCGGAGTTGGTCTTGAGTCTCGAGGAGCGAGAGGCGCACGGAGGCGCGCGGTGCACGAAGAAAATCAAAAGTGGAGGCAAATAAGGAAAAGATCCGAAGAATAAAAATAATGAAAAGAAGGAGAAGAAGAAAAATAATGAAAAGGAGGTGCCGAAGAAGTAACGAGGAAAAATAAGGCGAGGATAGAAGGTAGAGACGGAAATACTCTGAGATATGCGACACAGCGTGGAAAGCTAACAAGAGAAATGTGAAAAATGGAGAAAAAATTATGCCGGGCCAATTACGGAGACGTGAGATGTATCGTTTCTCTCTCGATGCTGCAGTTGTCTCTCTTTATCCTCTCTCTCTTTTTTGTTCTCTCTTTCTCTTTGTATAGTTCTCTCTCTCTCTCTCTCTCTCTCTCTCTCTCTCTCTCTCTCTCTCTCTCTCTCCCTCTCGGTTTTCTTCTTCTCAATTTTCCTGGTTTCTTCCTCCTCCGTTCCTGCCCGGAAAGGACTTTCAGGACGAATTTCTCGGTGCCCTGAATTTACTCGTAACTTGGTCATGAATATATATATATATATATATATATATATATATATATATATATATATATATATATATATATATATATATATATATATATATATATATATATATATATATATATATATATATATATATATAGAGCGAGAGAGAGAGATAGGGAGAGGGAGAGAAAAGGAATATATCGCTGCAAAAGCGGAAAGCATCATCCCTCTCGTCTCGCGGTGGTGCATGCCAACCCCGACTTTATTTACGAGCCGAGCGCAAGCTCGCCCCTATGAGTCGAGAATTCACCATGGATGAAGAAAACCATGGAGTGGCACAAGAATAAAAATAAGACGGAGGAGAAGGAGATGAAGAAGGAGTAAAAAGAAAGATAAAAGAGATTCGCAACGTTCCTGGTTGTTGTCCTCGTCGTTGATGCGTTCGCATCCACTGCATGAGATGCACTCCCCAAAGTAAGAAATACAATAGTGTCTTCGCAATGACGCTATAGTATTTCTGCATCCCTTGTGACTTTAGCTCTCTGGCTTTCCCTCGGTATATTCTTAATGAGTTTCAAAAATCGATCTTCAGATATCAATATATTTATATATAATTTTTAATAAATTTAAATAAGCCATTTCTTTTTAAAGAGTTGTTCTATAATAATAAGATAAATTTGGAATTTTTAAAAATTTAATTGAACTTTATAAGCATTTATTGTTAAAATGTTATAGGTGACGAAAAAGAAACGAATAATTGAGAATTTTTTAATTATTTTAATTCATACAATAATACTGATCTTTAAAGTTTTTAATATCGACTGTTATACGCGCGCGCGCGCGCGCGCGCGTGTGTGTGTGTGTGTGTGTGTGTGCGTATGTGTGTGTGTGTGCGCGCGCGCGTATTTATTCGTTTTACTATAAGTACGATAAGTATTTATTAGGAAAATCTTACATACAGATCTATAAAATTGTATTAACAATTAAATATTCAATGATAAATAAAAAAGTAAAATTACATTGAGATAGCGATAATATTTCGATGTAAATATTAAGTAAGATGAAAAAAGGTTGCTGATCAAAATAAAGTAACTTCCTTACAATTATATATTTGTGTGACAACATGTATTTAATATTAATAAATTATTCAACATTCTATTTTATTTTATCTCTGCCCATTTCTTTCCATTTTTCTTTGCAGACAAACAAATTCAAACACATCTCCGAACTTCTCTCTTTCTGTCTGTTGCCTCTTTTTGTTTAGAGATAAACAAACCCAAACGACCCTCCGAACGATCTTTATCTTTCTCTCTTTCCTTTTCTCCATTTTTCTTCACCTCTTGTATTATTCCACATTTTTTCGGTGAACCGCACGCACATCCTTCACACGTTTTACACTCTCAACACTAAACAAAAGGGCACGCGGTCGCGGCGAGAAAAGATTACTAGCCTGGTACCGTCGAGTGATTTGTCGACGTGCGATCCCGAGGCTTCGTCGATCTCGTTATCCTCCTCGGCGCGGAGCGTCTTTTGAAGAGTGCGCCCGCTACGCGACCAACCGAGACTTTATGATTCTTGGCACTCGCGTGTTTTTTCGAGGCTCTATACGTGGAATGTTTTCCCATTTGGATGCGTGCAATGAAAATAAGGCTCGCGACGAGACTGAACTCTTATGAACCGAACTGAACACTTCGCGAGTTAGCTATATATATATATATATATATAATAATAATAATTATTATTAAAAAATACGCTCACACCATTTTTAGTTATTCAATCTCTTGCTTTTTTTTAATGAAAGAATATACTTGCAAAGAGTTGGAGTCTGTATTATCTCGTTTTTTTTAATTGAAAAATACATTTGCGATCATTTTACGTCTGTATTTTTTTTAAATTCATTAACAAATATACTTGTGGAGATTTCATTTCTGGCTTTTTAAAATTAATTAATATGCCTTCGGAGGTTGTAAGTCTGTATTTTCTGTTTTTTTTTCATTGAAAAAAACATATGCGATGATTTTGGCTCTGTATTTAAAAAAACCATATTTCCTTTGATCGAAATGCTGTATTATGTTGTTTTTTTAATTGTAAAATACGCTCGCCCACTTTTCTATTTTACCCGTGCTGGTGCAAGTGCACCGTAGCATTCTTCTCTTTTATCGACGAGCTTAAGGCAGCCGTTGAATTTTCGTGCAAACGAGCGCAACACACGTTGGCCGCAATTTGTTTTCTTCTTTTTTCTCCTTTTTTTTCATGTTACCACCGAAATACATTTCCGGCAGTGTTGTCGCGTGAAATTAACTTTTGCTGTGAAAGTTCGAGTACTCGGCTGTAGGGTGTGCTCGCTATTAGGAACGCGATGGTGACTCGGCTCATTCTCGTTCTCTCAGTTGTATACAAGCGATCGCAAGAGAGTTTGAAAGAGAGAGAGAGAGAGAGTAAAAGAGGATTTTCTTCAAATCTCGTATTTTTTCACATTTCTTCTTTCAAATTTCACTTCTTTAAAGATTCGACGTTTTTCCTCTGCCTCTCCTTTTAATTTCAGAAGTGAGGCGCGCCTGATGGCGCTTATTACGATTCGCTACTTCGTCATTAATTTCTCTTCTCTTCGACCTGAAAAGAAGTTCGAGGCGGAAGGGGGGCGCAATATGAAAAAAAAAACATTTGAATGAAAATAAATCTCGTTAAAAGAAAGCGAGCAAACGAGAGAGGAAGAGAGAGAGAGTCGAAAAAAAGTAAGGCCGCTCGATGACGCGAGGCGGAAGAAAGAAAATGCTCGCGTATTTCTTGATAAGCCAGAAATTATAGCTCTCCTTAATCAGAACCCACTCTATTCTCTCTCTCTCTCTCTCTCTCTCTCTCTCTCTCTCTCTCTCTCTCTCTCTCTCTCTCTCTCTTCCTTTCTCTCGCTCGATTCTATTTTTTAATACTCTCCGGAAAATACACATCGAAGAAAAGAAGAGGAAGTTGAGGGCGCTATTCTGCGGTTGTGGGAGTGCCTGAAAAGAAATCAAGAGAGAGAAAAAGAGAGAGAGTAAGACATAAAAGTACCAAAATTAAGTAGAAATAAATAAATAAGCAATAACATCGCAAGCCCTCTGTCGCATAATAAAAAAAGTAATGATAATAGTCATGAAAATGCCAACAATGATAACCATAGTAAAGAAAAATACCAACGGGTAACTAATCACTCGCACAATGGAAAATTTGACTCGCCTAATGGTGGCTCAGTGCGAGGGATACCGTAAACGAGCTGTGAAGAAAAGAAAAAAGAGTGGTGAAGAAAAAATCTCGATCCTCCTTGTGAAAGACATGTGGGACTGGTAAGATTATTCTTGGGATTAATCGAATGGTGAGGGTGTAGAAAATGTGCGCATATATATATATATATATATATATATATATATATATATATATATATATATATATATATGCACCTACACGCATATATCATTTTTTCCTTCATCCCTCAAACTCTCGCCAGTCAACCCTCTTCATTTCTCACTCTCTCTTTCGCCCTCTATTTCTTCGCCACTTTCTTGATCGTTCTCCCCCCGCGATAGGGCTAACGAACCCACTTAACCCTTTCGAGTCTTGCACCCCTTGGTCCGACCACGTACCGGGTACGGGGGAGACCGAAGAAAAATACGAGAGCGGCCCTAAGGGGCTGAAAGAATAATCGATCATAGTTAATGCTCTAGAAACTTGACACACGTGGGCTGTACAACGGAACACACCTATACTAGTATTATGCAATTGCACTATAAATATCTGCCACTACGGTGCGTCGGAGTACTGTAGAACAATTTGACACACACACACACACACATATATATATATATTGAGCATTTCGTACAATTTCGTACAAGTGGAGATGATCGAGAAGGTGAAATCCCGACATGACCGCTCGGAAAAGTGATGTCATTAAAAATAATCACGATTCATGCTCCTCGTATTTATTATCATGATTTTATATTATTTAACGATACGCCGATATTAAGAGAAATTGCTGTCGCATTGTTATTGCTATTAGTAGGTGTAACTGCGATCTTTATTATTGCTATTGTTATTATAACGATAGGGATGGCTTATTATTTACATTGTCATTTTTGGATTTATTTCTTGTAAATTGTTAAAAATTCTCTCACGTTTTGTTGACGTAATAATAACTATTATAATTATAATTATAATTATGTATAATAGTAAAAAGTATTATTATTGTTGTTCTTATTCTGAAGTCTTGATATTTAAACATTTAGAATTACTATTCTATAATGATCAGGTAATATTCTTATCCTAATTTTGTTATGGTTTTTACCATCATCATTATTATTATTATTAGCTTTTATTGCTGCAGCAACGCACTCCTTCAGTTATTATTATTATTGTTATTATTATTGTGAGAGGGAGGAGGTTCTATTTTCGTAAAAAATAAAGGATTCGATAAATTGATTTTTTAAAATTGTTTTCGCGTTTCGTTGTAATTATTGTTATCATTATCATTATTATTGTATCGAAAAAAAGTATATTCAGAGAAAGCATTGATTTTAATCAGACGCGTAACGATCCTTACGTTAAAAAAGGACAGGCTCCTCAAAATGCATAGTTCGAATGATATGCAATGTTGCAATTTGATATTATCCGAGGAAACGAGCGATACGATGTTACTTCGATGTACAGATAAATAAACGTAGAGGTATTCGGTTGTGCGAAAAAAAAACTCTGTATACGTAATTCGTGGCTGGAATTGCTGCACGAAGAGCTCGAGTGGATGCTGTACTCGCATCCTCTCAACTTTCTCGTTCACTCGTTCTCTGTCTCGCACTCTCTCTCTACGTGCGTATGCACGTGTATACGACGGTAGTGGGTGCTTCGGGGGTTGGAAACAAAATGTTATCGGTGTAATTTTTCGTTGAATAACACGGGCACTCGGATACACATGGGCATCCGTGGAATACATGTATATCCTGGGGGTGCATAGAGCGTACGAAAGCCTTTTTTCGTTGAGGTCCGATCTCATCTGGCATTTTCATGTATTTCTATGTGTGTGTGCGCGCGCGTGTGTGTGTGTGTATGTGTATATATATATATGAATATGTTTGTGTAAATATATGGGGAAAGAAAGAACTTGGCGTGGACGAAGAATGAAGCGATAAAGTACACCATATTTTTCCATGACTCGTCATATATTTGTATATGTGTGTACATATATACAGGGTGTCCCAGAACTGAATGCGTTTCCTGAAATAAGGGGGTTGGGGGTGAAATTCTGAGTTGATTGACATAAGCATGTGTGGGTCTCAGATCAACCCCTGAATTATTATTAATTTTTAAATTCGGGCGCACCTGATTGGCCCGCCTTTAAAAATGAATTATAATTCAGGGGTTGATCTGAGACCCACACATGCTTATATCAATCGACTCAGAATTTCATCCCCTATCCCTCATTTCAGGGAACGCATTCAGTTCTGGGACACCCTGTATACAGGGTGTCCTGTTTTGAATGGCTAATCCTGCAACTGTCAATAGGTCAGAAATAGGGCTGGAATTTCAGTTTAGTAAAAGTCCGACGGTTTTCGAGTTAAAAAATCCTCTTCTTTCGGTTTTTCGCATGCCACTCCTACAAATGATAATTTTTCTTTACCCGGTTTTCAAAAAAATCCTCTTGGTTAGTTGTTACATCTGTAAAAGTCTTCTTTTTAAACTTATATGTTAAGGAAACTTTATGCAAAAAGATGTTATGCAGAATTTTCATGCAAACCAATTTGAACATCTGACTTTGATAGCCTGCGGTGTGAAAAACATGTACTACGTAAATCGTGCCAGCTACTTTGAAAACGTTGCTTATTTATTATCGATTCGTATCATTTTTAGAAATAGCTCGCGCAAAACCAAAAGCAGATGATTTTTTTCAAAAAATACAATACAGGCAGTTGAAAACCGTGGGTATTGACCGAACTGAAATTCCAGCATACAGTAGGACATGATCTGACCTATACTCCGTTACAGGATTATCCATTTTAACAGGACACCGTGTATTATATATATGTGTATATATTTGTATATACAGGATGTCCAATACGGAGTGTTGCAAGCTGCTATGTCAAAAATACGAGTTGTAATGAAAAAAAGTTTCGAACTGAAGGGGGAAACAAATTCGAATCATTGACCCTAACTAAGGACTTACTTAACTTGAGGACTTAAAAAATATATAATATATAATAATATATAAAAATATATAATAATGAAAAAAAGTTTCGAACTGAAGGGGGAAAAAAATTCGAATCATTGACCCTAACTGAGGACTTACTTAACTTGAGGGCTTAAAAAAATTTATAAAAAATTGATATTTTTCCCCCAATTCGGCAAAAAATGCGTGGCTTCAACAAATCATCGATTATTTTTTTTTTCTTTCAATTTGGAACTCCATTGTCTGCTTGTTTCATTCGTTATCGCTTTCTCTTCGAAATTCCGTTTTATTCGTCGAGTTCCAATAACTTATAGATTTTTGGCAGAATTTTAAAGACGGCCCATCGATTTTTGCGAACTTTTCCATATCCCTTTGCGCCTCTTTTTCGGCCATTCTTCATGTGGACTTTCCGAGAGAACTAATTGAGTTATTTGGATGAATCGAGCGGCATTCTCTAAGTCAGCCCCCCCCCCCCATAAATTCATGTAATTTAAATGTGATCAATGCTGAAGCCGTTTGAAATTGCGCGATTTTGGAAAAGTGGCCAAAACGATGAAGCCTTTTATTTCGACTTTCAAAAAATTTCAAGGGTCTATTTAATGAGCAATATTCCGCTGATTACGAATATCCCTGAATTTCTGTCACAATCTCAAAACTACGCCAGCTGAACGCGAAAAACTTGACTTCACTCACTTTCGGCGATTTTCAATCAACATTGACGGATTTAGGCCTAATTTTCTTTTTGGTTCACTGAAATCGATGGACCGCTTGCGCGTGAAACTGCAAAATGAGCCCTTGACATGGTTTAGGCGAGGAAAAAATTGGTAGATTTTCATGATTTTTCTTCAAACGAAATATTTCTTCACCATTTTTCGAGACTTAGGGTATGTTTTAATACTATCTTTTGGTCATTACAAAGTAGTCATTCATTTTTTATTGATCTCTAAAAATGACGGACGTATGACACGACCTTCTAAACTGCATTTTCAAAACTGGCGTGACGTATAGCAAAAAAACTGCTCGACCGATTCTAATGAAATTTGGTAAAAATCTTTCTAACCTTATTTTCTAAAACATGACTTCAAATGTTTTCGAAAATTGAAAAAAAAAAACAAAAAACTATTCTTTTATTGCAAAATGTAGCCATTTTTTTTCGGAAAATTCAATGTTTTGTTTCGAAGCGTACCATTCCATCGATTTTCAACATTTCCCACCGTTTCTTGGTTCCTATTCTACGTATGAATGCTAGTGAAAGAAAAATCTTTGTTGGTTTTTTTTAAGATTAATTCCGCCGATGCTGCGTGTCACGCCGCCCGACAACATCCGCCGCAACCCGTTTAGACGACCGTGTCATAACTCCGGCATTTTCAAACTTTACTAAAACAGTACCATGAACAGCCAAATGTAGTAAAAAAAACATATCCCAGGACTAAAAAATGGTGAAGAAATCGTTCCTTCAAAAAATTATGAAACTCAGCAATTTTTTCCTCGTCCAAAGGTATCGCCGCCCTTAAACCGTTTCTCCGCCGGTAGAAAAAATACGCATTTAATAGTTTTCAATGCTTCGCCATATACACGAGTTTCAACAAAATCGAAATTCCGACTAAGGTGATACTCCTAATCCGCCAATTTTCGGAAATGAACAACTTTCGTTCGAAACTTTTTCCCTCGCAATGAGCACCTTCGGGTACGGCAGCTCGTGAGGCTTCAAATGTAGGACACCCTCTACACACAGAGCCCATTTCTCAACACGGTTCGCGGGAAAGGAGAGCATTTCACGTCGCGACGCCTGGAAGCGTAAAAAAGTCCATATACAGACCTACGATAAGTTAGGGTGGCGAAGGTACGCCACGCACGCGAATCCATCTTTTTTGCCTACGTCATACACACCCATACGTGATGCTTTGTGTTTTCTTTTCGCACGCAAAGTTCGGTGCACAGTCGAGACGCAAGTTTTTCTATCAAGCATGATATTTTTTTTTTGGTCTCTCTTTTTCTATCATTTTTTTCCGTTTCTTTCGAGTGGCTCAATCTCCCGCTTTTCTTTCTACAGAGAAGCCGAGGCTCCCCGCCACCTTATTCCGCTCATCTCTCGTCAGACCGCAATCTCCGTCTTGATTAAGGTTAACGTCGTTAATGCGTCGTGGGGCGCGAGCGGTTTCCCAGGTAGGAAATCAAAAGGCTGACGATGGAAACAAGCTTGTGCGAGCCTTGTTTCACCGAGCCTGAGTAAGACAGACCTGGCCCAGGTTTCATTGCATCGTTTGGAGCAGCCTGGAACCAAGACTGGCTGCTTAGCCTAAACTCAGGGTTATTTCAAGCTTTATTCAGCCGGTGAATTTTGAGGCTGAAAAATCAAGGCTGGATGCAGGCTTGTTTCAGGTTGTGATAAAATAAAATAAGTTTAAAATAATACTTTTTCTGTACTTTTATGAAAAAAAAAATTAGCTATAAATTTGTTGGGTCCGAAGGCACGAAAAACGAAAGCGAAGGAGGCAGCTCAGAACATTTAAACATATGCTCTTATCGATATTTATGAGGTACACAAAAAAGTATATACGAAAATAAAAGTACGCAATAAAATAAAGTATTGTTTTTTAAAATATTTTTTATATATATTTTGTAACAAATAATATAACAAATAATAAATATATATAATAAATCAAATGAATTCTTTACAGATTTATTAAATTTACCCCAATGTAGAATATAGAAAACTAAAAACAGGCCTCATATAGCCTCGGGAAGAGTTTGGGAAAAGCCTGGTCATAAATGCTCGTGAAGGCTTCATTAAGGCTCGTTTTGAGCCTTGTTGTTTCGTCGTTTCAGGCTTGGTACAGGCTTTTCTACCAGCCTTTGGTCAAGCCTGTGTGCGAGAGCCTGAAACCGCGTTATCATTCAGAGGTTCAGCTAGGCCTGAAATCAGGCTGGTGCTCAGCCTGAATTAAAAAATGTGAGCCTTGTTTCAGAGCTTGGCGAGCCCTTTTTTCATCGTCAATTCCTACCTGGGTTGCTGCGGCGACGAGTCTGCTTTGCGCTTCGGCACATATATATGAATCTTATGAAGCAAGTAGGAGAGAAAGAGAGAAAGAGAGAGAGAGAGAGGGAGAATTTCTCGTCTAAAGATATATGTACATATATATATATATATATATATATATATATATATAACTTTTATCCAACGTATTATCTATTTATAAATCCGCGAGGCTTCTGAGACGAGACTCGCAGGCTGCTGATGCTGCTGCTGATGCTCGCCCACGATCGCGAGTATCATTCAAGACGACCACCAGACTCGTCTGTGAAATGTCGGTCTCTGGTTCGTGTCTCCTCTTTCCCCAATTTAGGGAAGAAGGAGACAGAGAAATAACGAGAGTGAGAGGGGGGCTTTGTATATATACAGGGTGTCCCAGAACTGAGTGCCTTCCTTGAAATGGGGGGTTAGGGGTGAAATTCTGCGTCGATTGATATAAGCATATGTGGGTCTCAGATCAATCCCTGAATTACTATTCATTTTTAAAGGCGAACCAATCAGGTGCGTCCGAATTGGTTTGTATAAAAATTCTGCATAAAATCTTTTTTCATAGTTTCCTTAATCTTTGAATTTAGATAGAAGACTTTTCTAGATAAAACAAATAACTAAGAGTATTTATTTTTAAACCGGGTGAAAAAAGTTATCACTTTCAGAAATGGCATGCGAAAAACCAAGGGCAGATGATTTTTATCTCGAAAACCGTGAGACTTCTACTAAACTGAAATTCCAGCATATAATAGGCCATGATCTGACCTATCGACAGTTGCAGGATTATTCATTCATGACAGGACGCCCTGTATATATATGTGTGTATATTGTGTCCGAAGAAAAACCATTTTAAAAGAGATATACGATATCGATGAAAAGTTTTCGATCGCTTCAAATAACCGCAAAATTATATTAGAATAATATAATTCCTTCTTCGTAAAATAAGAAATGAAATGAATTATATTATGCTAATATCATTTTACGGTTATTCAAAGTGATCGAAAACTTTTGACCGGTACCGGATGTATATATGTTATACCTGAACCAAAGAGGAAAGAGTGAGTCAAGCAAGCAGGGAAAGAAGGAAACGATGAGCTTGTTGATAAGAGATGAATTTAGGAAAACGCTCAGGAGAAAAAGGGAAGTCGAAAGAGTTGGATCGATTCGAAATTTACTGAATAAAATACCGATTTTTTTTGTGCAGACTGCGAGTCTAAAACTCGTCTTCTACTCTGCCCTAGATGTATATAATTTTTTTCCCAAGTACATTCTGCAGACTCGAAATATGGAGTTTTAAAAATAATTATTTACAGGTAAATTAACAGGTAATTAACAAATTAACATTATATATATATATATATATATATATATATATATATATATATATATATATATATATATGGATAGCCACATTACTTTTTCTCTAAATAAATATTTTTGAAACTGCATATTTTGCGTCCACAAAATATATTCAGGAAAAGCCCATCCACATATACATACATCTGTATGTATGCGAAAATCGATATATTTCCTGAAAATATATTTAATAATAAATATATTTTTTGTTCACGAAACATATAGTTTTTCGCAGATTTTCGTGCGTACAGTACGAGTGACAAGCGGAGGGAGAGAACAGTAGGGTTACATGTTGCGTGTTGGAAGCAAGCGATTCGAGTCATTTGTCACCCACACTGTCCTCGTTGCCCGAGTAAAAGAGTACTGAGCAAAAGAGAGAGAGAGAGAGAGACAGCTTGAATAAAGGGAAATTCATTACCCGATTTTTTCGCCACATATTCTTCAGAGACCTGTCACTCGTAATTCTGTCCCACATGTCAGCTTGCTCGTTCTTCTTTCGTTGTTTTCATTTGTTTGGTCGCGTTTTTTTTATTTATTTATAATTTTTCTACGTCGAGATTTTTCGGGTTGATGATTCTTTGAGTTCGATATTCTTTTTTTTTCTTCTACTTTTGTTCACGTGTGTGAAAAATCGTCACGATTCATTTACCTTATGTTACTGGATATATTTTATTTTCATATATAAATATATATATATACTATGAAAAAATTATTATCAAAAAATAAAAAAAATATATGCATATCATTTTTGTTTAATACACCCACATTTATATATATATATATATATATATATATATATATATATATATATATATATATATATATTCTTAATGGCTCGAAGAATTTCATTCCGATGCTTTACTACGAGTAAGAATTAATGATCGCGCCATTCTTTTCAGTCACCAGCTCGTAAATTTCATTGGTCAGGTAATAAAGGGGGAAGAGGAGGGGAGGTAAATTGTAGGAATATGCGATTAAAACATGAACACGCGGAGACAAAATATTACGAGCGCAACCGCGCTTGGGGCATCGATGGAAAATTCTGTCGCCGTCATCGCCATCCCCTCGAACCCTGCTGTGCCCTCTCGCCGTTTCGCGTCCGTCGCCCTCTCGGGCTCGTTCTCTCCGTAACACGACAATTTCCCAACTGTACGTAGTTATAGCTACGAGAAAGTGGCGGCAGCAGCAGCAGCAGCGGGAACCACCAGACTGGAGGAGAAACACCAAGCACCGACGCCACCAACCAACGCCCCCGCGTTTCCCTCAACATGGGCCCGATATTGATCCGACGATGTGGCAGTGTACCTTACTCTGTCCCTGTCTCTCTTTCTCTCTCCCGCTTCTTCACTCACTCATATTTCGCTTCTATCTCACTTTGTTTCTCTCTCTCTCTCTCTCTCTCTCTGTTTTTATTTTTCTTTTCTTGATTTTACTTTTGATTATTGGAGGTAAGCTCATTTTCGTGATTTCTTTCTCATTTGTTCTATTTGCACTTATTTTTTACCTTTATGTTTCTATCCATCATCTGTTTATTTATCATCTATCTATCATCTATGTATCTATTATCTATCTATCGATCATTGACTTTAGTCTCATTTCTGTTGATTCAGTTTTAAGGCCTTTGCTGTCATACATCTGTGATCCAAAATACGGTAATTTTGTTATTTATCATTTTTTTCTCGGCTTATTATGTTAAGTTTGTTAAGCTCATTTTAGGTTCATGACTTAGGTTTCTTTTTGTATTGATTTTTTGTTTTAATTTTTTAATATTACTTATATTCGATACGTACTTTATATTCGATCTTGTCACATATCATATTTTTCTTTTTATATCAAATCTACTCCTTGGATTTTTATTTTTTTTAATAACAAATTTTGATTTCTATTTATTATACTCCAATATACTTTTGTTTGATACCGAATTTTAATTTCTTCACCTTTTGTTTGTTTTTTCATTTGTCCCATCAGACACTGGAGCAAAATAAACATTATTAGTCAATCAAGCTCTCTCTACCCCCCTCTCTCTTTGTCTATCGTCATCGCCCTTCCTCAAACTTTCTTACTATCCCTCTCTCTCTCTTCCACCCTCTCTCTCTCGCCCCTTTCTCTCTCCTACATGATTCCCTAATTCGACCAAACCCAAACAAAGTAAAAAAAATCTCCCTTTATCTAATAAAAGTGAAAGAGCAAAATGGCTGCCTTCCAAAAAGTACCGAATTTTCGCCCAACTCCGGGTCGAACATGTCGTCATCGAGACACACCACGTGTCACGTGACCCAGTTATCATCTACAGTGTGCGTATATATATGTCGAAAGCGCACTGGGCAAAATATCAAATCGCATGTGGCAGAGTGTCTGTCTCGTTCCATCTTACGAAGATTTTCCTCGCTCATCGTCCCTGCGGCGATGTGGCTCGAATATTTCCGCGTGCGAGTCGACTACTCCCCCTCGGAAACTTTGTTAACCGGAAGGGGAACAATTTTACGAGGGTCTCTTTTAACGGGAACTTCCTCTTTCTTCTCCACCCCCGTCCCGCTCCTCATCACCGAAGCGTGTCCCACTGCCTCGCTCTTTTTCGTCGTCCTTATTTAATTATTTCGAGTCCCGCTTCGCTCGAGACGATAAAAAGATCGCGAGATGATCCTTCGCGACACGCGCCGAAATTTTCCCTTTTCAGGACATGTGAATATGGATTCATCCAATATGGGCGAGTGTTTCGTACAAGCAGGCTTTTTTTTTCTCATTTGATTTGCATGAAAAATGCTGTCTGAACGTTCAGACTCGAATAACTCAGAAACTATTTGATACTACTGATTTTCCTGAATATTTTTGAGATTGAAAATTAATTTGAAAAAAGCTTTTCGTTGATGTCCCCAACCGGAAAATAAGAAAACAGGTTTTTTCAAATTTCAACGCCTTATTCACATTTCCTTAAAATAAAATAAAAACGTTCGAAAAGTTATTTTTTTCTAAACCTTCGTAAAGCTTCTAAATCCCAAAAAAGCTTTTTTATGTTGCTAACCGGCTAAAAAAGCTTTCGTTTAAATGTCAGCGTTTGATTCATATTTGCTCCGAATAAAAAGTAGATTCTAGACGTTAATTTTTCCAATTCTTTTTAAAACATTTCTCTTTTGGTATTCGGAATATTAAAAAAAAACCGCTTCAAATAGCTTCTTTCAAATGTCAACGCTTGCATCATATTTGCTTTGGATGTCAACACAAATTACAGCTGTATCAAAGACGTTCCTATATATATTCATAATCTCTCATATTTTCCCTCTTTTTCCAAAAGAGGGGCGATGCGAGGAGTAACGAAAAAAAATGGCAAAACATGGAAAAAAAGGATTACATCAATACGTCGATGCCTTTCGGACAGTGCATTGAATTCGTCGATTTTTTCCAGCCGAATAAACCCGAGCGATTTTTCTCACGACTTAAAAAAAAAAACATAAAAAAAGCTTCTTCGACACAAGTCATCGTCCAATCGATTGTTCGATGGTCCGAGAGGAGAGCGGTCGTTTTTTTGTCGAATGAAAAAAGTACGCTCACGTGTACATGGAGCGGACGTTAATGACTCTATTGAACATTTTAAATCGAGTCTAGTCCAACTTATTTCTCTCTCTTTTAACTTCGTTCCGCTCACCCTTTTCCCCCCCGATCAATCTTTTTTCTTCCTTGTTCTTCAACTTCTTGTTTTTTTTCTGTCCCCCTAGAATCCAATGTTCGTCCTCATCTTCATCTATTCCAGCCTCCAACTCTCTTCTCGGTTATTCTTTGTCCATTTAACCGTTCTCTCTCTCTCTCTCTCTCCCTCTCTCTCTTTCTCTCTTTCAGGACACGGACGCGTTTGTGATTCTCTCTCTTTCTCTCTCCCTGTCGTCGCTAACGAGAAGGCAGAGGAGTGCTGACAGATTCATTTATTCATATTAGGACGAGAAATGCCGGGAAATACGGGAAGTGACGTACGTCTGATGAAGGCAACGAGATATAGTCGTCGAATGTATGTTACACACATACAAATATACATAGTCATACGTGACAAGGAGAAAACGACGAAGCATCGAAAAATAATGGGACGAATAGCGAGAGGAGTGGACAAGGAGGGGGGCTAGGGGAGTAAGACTGAAAAGAACCAAAAAGACTGATAAATAGGTGACTCGCTTCGTAGAGAGAGGGAGAGAGAGAGAGAGAGAGAGAGAGAGAGAGAGAGAGAGAGAGGAGAAAGAGCTTCTCTGGTGATGGATATATAAGAGAAAAAATCGAATAAAGAAGTATATGTATGGCAATGGGGTGAGGAAGGCGCGGCGACAAGGAAGGGGTGCGAAAAGGAAAAAAGAAAAAAAATGAACGAGAACCGTGTGGTGAGGAATCTCATGTGAGCCACACACACACACACACATATATATATACACGTACAAATCTATAGAAATATATATTTATGTATACGTGTGTGTGTGTGTGTGTGTGTGTGTGTGTGTGTGTGTGCATTGCATCTTTCCTAGCCCTCAACTCACGAGTTCATACGCACGAGACTCTACCATCAATGAACACTCGACCGCATGCATTCGTATAGCAGATGTGTAAATGCGTTTGTGCATGCCAAGAATTATTGGCTACGGATCTTTTGTACGCATATATTTCGCAGACAAGTGTGTGTATTGCGTATATATATATATATATTTTAAATATATTTATTGTTATATATATATATATATATATATATATCTCTATATATCGCTGCGACAAATGTGTAATGCGGCTTTCAATAGTTCTCGTTGCAGTCACTCAACGCAGCCGATACGCGCATTGTCTTCGTGTAGGCTCATCTACGTTACATAGGTACTGCACATTTGACTACTGGATGATACACGCGCATAAAATCTACACGCCGCGAACGGGCGGCTGTCGTATGTATGGGAGAACGTTCCTTCGGGACATTTTCGTATATTTATTGTTAACGGGGTCCTCTAGTTTCTCGGGTCGAAAAAATCGATTTTTTTTTCTTCATAAATCACATCTACGACATGTGTAGAAAATGTGTGCCAAAGGATTTTTCGATATTCCAAGTGGTTCACAAGTATAAATCACATGCGCGAACTTTCAAACGCGTTTTTCTCGAAACACCATTTTTCGAAACGGTGACCACGATATTTTAGAAACTACTGCACCGATCTTGTTCAAATTTATACAGCATCTTTAATATGTTATAAGCCAGCGATTGAACTAGGATTAGCATGATTGCGTCGATAGTTTTTTTTTTCTACGAGCAAAAAACTTAAGAAAAAATGAGTAAAAAATAGAATGTAATTTTCAAAAGTGTATAAAAAAGTCAATTTTTGTAATTTAGAATTCATTCTAGTTCAATCGCTAGTCTTAAATATGAAGATTAAAATGCCGTTTGGTTTTTTGATTTCAGATAAGCAGAACAGCCGCAATCTTGGTCGCCGTCAAGCATCTCTTTTACTTGATGGCTTCCTGTCGGCCACTATAACGTTTATTCTATTATATATTTTGACTTCAAAAAATTTGTAAAGCTTATTTAAATGTTAATAAAGATTATGCAAAAACAATGAGATTGATTATTTCGATGCTTTGCCCGTAAAAAATTATTGAAAAAGCCGTAAAAAAACCGCCGAGAAACTAGAGGACCCCGTTAATTAATAATTATAAGTATTATTATTGGTTTATCATTGTTATTATTATAACTATGTATGAAGGCAACGGTTTAATGATATTATTGTTATCGTCATTATTAATCATTGTCATTGAGTTTTTTAAGGCAACGATTGTTATTACTGTTATTACTATTGTTGTTATTAGTATTATTATTACCTGTTTACTGGTTGTTATTAGTTATTAACATTGATTCTGAGGGAGCGATCGGACATTTTGACTCTCAATTTTTTTAGGGTGAGAAATATATATCTGCTTGTGATAATAAACATGAAGTTTCGTATAAAAAAAAATCGATATGTATATATAGATTTGAAAAAAACCCATACACCCACACACACCCACCCACCCACACACACACACACACACACACACACACACATATTCCACCTGCACCGTTCAATCATCTTATTCGGACGACATTCTTGACGACTCGTGTGTACCACATATCCAATATATATTATTATACGTGTGTAGAGTCTATACCCATCGCAGTGACAGAGGGCGAGGGAAGCACCCACCCCTCGCACTGCTTATTATCCGTCTGTCTCAAATGGAGTGTACGCGCGTCTCGTATAACTGCGAGACGTCTCGTCTGCTGTCTCGTAGCGCATAACTATAATGATCGATGTCTCCCTTTACCTGTCTCTTTCTCTCTCTCTCTCTCTCTCTCTCTCTCTCTCTCTCTCTCTCTCTCTCTCTCTCTCTCTCTCTCTCTTGACGTCCCTGCCAATCTTCCCTGCTTCAACCTCGTTTCTTTTTCTGTTTTTCTATTTCTTCCTCCCCTTCAACGAGGGCCATCGACAATACGGATGAAGAAAAATAAATGTATAAACGACATCTCATAGGGATATATATATATTTATGTGTGTGTGTGTGTGTGTGCATAGAACGCTACGCTACGATACGCTACGCTACGATACGATGGAGTTTTTCCATACATATGTACATGCATATCTCGAAATGAAAAAAATCTTCACAAACGAAATAAATCCGAGTTGAAGACTTACTTCGAAGAGCCGCAGGGAATGCGGGGGATAAATGAATTTTTCTGCCGTACGGTATTACGAGCCTGAAGTGATCCCCGAGTAATTTGTAAAATTGTAAAACAATGTTATTCCGTGCCTCAAAGTTCTACGTACGAATTTATTCCATACTACATGTATATATATATATATATAAATGTTCCCGACAAAAGTTGTCCGGTGTGAAGGGGACCATCAAATGCAACCAATTTTTTTTATTTCGGCGGAGGCGCTGACGCACAGTGAAGGGCACCTCCACTTTTTTAAATGGAATGGTACATTTTTTTTCAACCATCTTGTGGAGCACCTCAAGCCGCATAAAAAACATTGGGGGCCAAAGTTGTTCAAGGTCATTCAAGGTCAGTATTGATTATACGAATCTAAATATCTCGAGATATTTAGATTTGTGTTTCATTTTGATAGGTGTTCGAAACGACCTTGAACGACTTTGACCCCCTAATGTTTTTTATGCGGCTTGATGTGCTCAACAAGATGGTTGAAAAAATGTACCATTCTATTTAAAAAAGCGGAGGTGCCTTTTACTGTGCGTCAGCGCTTCCACCAAAATAAAAAAAAATGGGTCGCATTCGATGGCCCCCTTCACACCGGACAACTTTTGTCTGGAACGTTTTTTTTGTGACGTCGATAATTACCGAGTTATTTGGGTGGCAGAGACAAGAGGGACACCCTGTATATAAATATATCAATAAAAATGTTTAGGTAGAACTCTGCTGTCAAGTTTCGAAAAGAATTCTGACATAAAAAAAATCTTTTCAATGAAAAAAAACAATACACATATGTATGGGACGGTGAAGTGTGTTTTTTTTTAATCTGGCAATCCATTTGTTGAACAGTTACATTCTATAGAAAAAAAAACAAATTCTACTGAAACATTTTTTTATATTTCATTACTTTCAAAGATATTGCAGAAATTATTTGATGCAATTGTGTGTTGTGCCCCCGAAAGTAATGACCAAAGGAAAAAAATGTTTCCCTCGAAATTCATCATAACTAAAAATTCATTGTAAAAGAAAATTAATTAATAAAATAATATTTTTCATCGTAAAAAAGTAATGGAAAAATAGAAATATGAAAAACTGGTTCCCTCGAAATTCATCATAACTAAATAAATATTCATTGTAAAATAGTTGCCAGCGAGAAATAAAAAATTCGACCTTGCAATGCAAATAAAAAAAATGTTTCACGCAAATTTTGTTATTATTATAAATTTAGTATAAAAAAATGAAGGATCAAGTTAAAAAAAAACGACCTTGCAATCACCTTGAGGATATGCGCCAAATGGAGACCGGATCATGCCATTTTACTCATCCTTCCGTTCTACACGGGTTTCAGCGATTTATTCATTTTTTTCCACTTTTTCCAAATTATTGCGACGTATCCATAATAGTGGGATAAAATTCGAAAAAAAAAAATATAAATATATATATACGGGGTGAAAATACGCCGAGTTAGGGTCGCGGGCAAACTTTATTGCTATTGTTATAGCACGAATTGGGAATTGTTCGAGGAAAATGTCTCGCTGCGTTGATGCATATTTCATATTGAACGAGAGAAAATAATCGTCGATTGTCCGGAAGGAGGGAGTCGCCGCTCGCTCGGCCGTGATGCGAGCCCGCGACGAGGGTGAAAAAATAATTCTATATACACGCGATGCATCATCGACTATAGTATCAAGCGAGATATGAGATATTGCGAGGTGTGCGCCGTCGCAGATTGTATAAATTCGCCATTTGGCGAGACGAGAAAGTTTCGAGTCGTGGAATATCCTCGTTATATCCAGCAGTCTCTCTCTCTCTCTCTCTCTCTCTCTCTCTCTCTCTCTCTCTCTCTCTCTCTCTCTCTCTCTCTCTCTCTCTCTCTCTCTCTCTCTCTCTCTCTCTCTCTGTCGAGCAGATTTTCGTCGAAGCTCTCTAGTGCAGAAACGATTTTCTCTTTGCAAAATACCCTATTGCCTCTGTCTCTCTATCTCTGTCTTTGTTCCCCTTCCCCTCTGTCTATCCCTTGCTCGTGGTGATTCAGGGCCTCTTTACATTCAATTGCCATCCAGCTCTACGTACGAGGCTTTCCAGGCAAAATTCCAAAACTCTCGATACCCTCGTGTGTTCTATATGTCAAACGAAAAATATACAATGGAATACAGAAATTTTTCGACAGTAGGTGATGCCTGTTTGACATTTACTTTTCAGGCTTGCAGATGCAATTTTCTTTTCGTTAATCTTTATTCAATAAAAAGTGAAAATTGGGCAAAATAACAGTGATATATATATATATATATATATATATATATATATATATATATATATATACACATATTGTATTCTTTATTCCTCGTTATACAACGTCTTGCGTTTTTATAGCATACTCATATATATATATATTCCCTTTTGCGATTTAATGCACTTCGAAAATTGAATTTCTTTGTATCAGGTTTACTTGGGCATTTAAAAAAAAATTATTTGAAATTCAATGCAAAGTGCAAATTGCAAAAAACAAAATTAAGATGTACATAGATTCTTTATTGTAATTTGTTGCACTTAAAAAAAATGAAAAAGTTAAATAAAAGAAAATAAATCTATATAGTAATAGAAAGTAAACATCCAATAAAGTGAGAAAGTGTGTAATGAAAAATCCATTACCTACTTCCTATAAAATTGTGTATTTTGACGATCATTATCTTCTTTTTACATCGCCGTAATTAGTTTGACAAAACAAAAAAGAAAAATAAGGCGAAAAAATCGCACGATGAAATTCAATTTTAATCCGTGTGACAATTTATTTGAAAAACAAAAAAGAAGTTTGAGACAAAAAAATCCGCACAATGAGATTAAATTCTTAACCGTGTCAGTTCAGCCTGAAATGCCTCGTGCATTGTGCAGTGGTATATATATATATATATATATATATATATATATATATATATATATATATATATGCAGTGGTATATATATATATATATATATATATATATATATATATATATATATATATATATATATATATATATACGCATACATTTATGCGTAGTTCACCGGGAAAGTGAGAGAGAGGGCATATATATATATATATATATATATATATATATATATATATATATAGGAAGTTTCGCGAAACGTATTACGGATAATAAAGGGGATTGGCTCTAAATTACAAAGTCTGCTGCAGATGCCGCGTTAAATGCCTCTCAGAGACAGAAACCGGACAGAGCGGCGACGTCGTCGTCGTGGCCCTCGCTCGTCTCTCCGGTACTTCCGGCCTCTCGGCCCGTGTGGCCCCTCGTCTTTCCTTTATTTTCTCCACCTCCTCCTTCCGCCCCACCCCCACCCCGCACTTATTCGCTCGCCGAATGCGGGCAATCCGATTTTCACTTGACTCTCGGCAAACGAGCGAGCGCAATGCTCATTTTTACAGAATTATCCAATGAGCTTTCCTCCCCACACCTGCACCCACAGACACCCTTCGTTGCCCGAACCGGATATCTCGTTAATTGCACTTTTGCCGCAGTCTCCCGGGATAACGGCTGATTACGCACCAAGTAAAAAGTATTTCCCATTTTTGTGCGAATAGTGGATGTTTCCGTTTTCCCCTGTTTTTTTTAATGTCCATTACTGGAATCAATTAGCCGAGATTTCCGCGCGACGTGCTCGCGAAGCACTCGTCATGCGGAAACGAGTAATTCTTTTGATTTTATTTTTCTTTTGTTTCGGAGTAGTTCTCCTGCGTGCATTCATAAGAGGATAAATTTTTTCTGAAAAAGTGCCCAGCGGTTTATCAAGTTGGTGTACGTCTGGATATAAATTATGTTAATGTCTATATGTACTTATAAATGTAATATATAAAATAATTATATATATAAATATAAATGTAATACATGAAATAAATATATATAAATATAAATGTAATACATAAAATAAATACAAGTGTATATTTATAGTTGGATATTGTTTGTTTATAAATTTCATATGTTTTGTAAGTTACTTTGAGAACGTCATTCATATATACAGGGTGTCCTGTTATGAATGCATAATCCTGCAGCTGTCGATAGGTCAGATCATGCCCTACTATATACTGGAATTTCAGTTTAGTTAAAGGCCCAAGGTTTCCGAGATAAAAATTATCTGCTTTGGTTTTTCGCATGCTATTTCTACAAGTGATAACTTATTTCACCCGGTTTAAAAAACTCTTGGTTGTTTGTTTTATCTAAAAAAGTCTTCTTTTTCACCTTAATGTTGAGGAAATTTTATAAAAAAACATCTCATGCAGAATTTTCATACAAACCAAATCGAACATCTGACTTCGACAGCCTGCAGTGTAAAAAGAATGTACCACCCATATCGTGCCAATTGCTTTAAAAAGTTGCTCAGTTATTGTCGATTCACATCATTTGTATAAATGGCCCGTTAGTTTTTTTTATCCTCACATTGACTATCCTATTGATATACGTATTAATATATTTTTTGATCACCGCATTGACTATTTTATTGATATCTATGTGTTAATGTATATACATCAAAAAAGGGTGAATGAGACAATAAAAAAATAACGCTGAGCTCACAATCATTGGTATGTCAATAAACTTGATTAATGTTGTTTACGCTGTATGTTTACGCAAACACTTTAGAGATAGGGAAAAATAATAGATAATCGATTCTAAAACTGGCCGAACCAGGAATAAACGTATGAATATGCAAATGTGAATATATATATATATATATATATGAGAAAGAGAGCGGGGGGGGGGGGGGGGGGGGGGGGCACGGCGCCGTCAAACATCCTCGGGGCCCATAGACATCGTGGAAAAGGCACCGAGTGCCAAAGAGAGCAAGGGGAAAGTTGAGGGCGAGAAAGCGAGTGTTAGGCGGGGAGAAACGAGAAAGACACTGCAGCGACGAGTAATTTAGCCGTCCGTCGAGATTTATTGAGATTCTTCCCGGGGTCGCGACAAAGCAGGACAGAGAGAGGGAGAGCGAAAAAGAAGACAGAGCGTAGTGGGAGGGGTTGAAAGGCAGCGAGCAAGTTCTCTGGCGAACAGTCTCGAGGGCGCTGGTATACAAGCAGCGCGTGCTTGCTGCTGCTGTACCGGCGTGTTTCTTACCCCCCCCCCCCCCCGGCCCGCCAACCCAGGGGGATTCGCAACTTCTGTTTCCAATTTGGTAAGCACTCCTCGACCGTCGACAATTATACATTTAATTGAATTTATATCGCGCCCCCGGCAAATCAACGAGCGATTCGCAATCGTCCCGAAAATAAACACGCGACTCCGTACTATATCCGGTGTCCGGGATGTTTTTTTCAACGATTTTTTGGTTATTTGATTGACATTTATTTTTGATCTATTGTATACATTTTTCGAATATTCATGGTGGTCGATGTTTTTTTTCGCGATTTATTTCTTCGATATTCAAACGCTTGTATTGATAACTCATTTTATATATATATATATATATATATATATAATTTTTTTCTATAACTTTTTTTCCAAACATTCAATTATTCTACACTTCCGAGAGCTCGCGAAAATTAAAATTAATTTTAATAACTCATTATATATATATATATATATATATATATATATATATATATATATATATATATATATATATATATAATGAGTTATTAAAATTAATTTTTTTTCGCGAGCTCTCGGAAGTGTAGAATAATTAAATGTTTGTCAAAAAAGTGACGGTAACAATTCGTCATCGCTGAACTATCTCTACGATTGATGATAAAAATGAATGCATGTATGAACACTACATTTTTTGGGGTCATATAAATTTATAGATGCAGAAAATGTTTATTGAAAAAAATACATATTTATATTAATATTATATTTCGAACATAGATAATACATTTGAGTATACATGTATATAGTAATAGGTAACATAATATTTATAAGGATGCCAAAAAAATTATATATATATTCAACAAGAACAGAATGTTGTTTTCTTTTTTGTATTTATTTCATTTTATTTGTCGTTTATTAACAATGAAATTAATCAAACTTTAAAAAGTCATTAGATTATTAGGTAGTTTATTAAGTAATTATTGAGTAGTTTATTATTAATAAAGTAGTCAAATTGAATAGCCGAAATTAATATTTAAAAAACAGAAAATTTCTGTTCTTGTTGTATACACATTTATTTATTTACACCTTTATAAATATCACATGTACTTATTACTGCATGTATGTGTACCGAAATGTATACATATATACCTACATAGAATAAAAGATCCTATTGTTGTCTTGTTCAAATTTGTTACTCTTCTATATTATTTCATCTCAATCTTTCGCCCAATAATTTTTTTCTTCTTTCCATTCATTCCTAAGGTACCGAAATAATAAAATACTCCATAGTAGGAGCAACGACGAAGAAAACGCGTTTACCTATTTATAAAACGAGATGGAGCAATGCGTAAAAAACGAGGAGTAGGTGTCGACCGACAAAATAAAAATTGTTCGCGTACGTAAGTTGGGCCAGAGAGGTGTCCCGGGGTGAGTAATGGTGGAGAAAAACGATATACGCGCTCAATGTCCACGAAGTGGTCTGACATTAGAACGGCTTCGACGCGGTCTCGTTTTATAGCTCCGAGGTCGTTTCCTCGTGTGTGTAGGGCCACGCGAAGAGCGCGAAAGTTTACTCAATCGACGAGAGCACGTGAAGCCCACTCGTGGCACTCTCTCACTCGTGAAACCCTCCCAGGTTCAAGTGGTGTCTCTCCACGTACACGGGAGAAAGAGAGCGAGACGGAGAAAGAGAAAAGAGAGAGAGAGAGAGAGAGAGAGAGAGAGAGAGAGAGAGGGAGAGGGAGGGAGGGGTGGCGTAGAAGGAGTAGGCATCAACCTACTCGTATTACCCGCACTGTAACGGAAGGGTTAAATTCGAGGGTGTCTAAAATTTCATCCCCTCGAGTCATCCCCGGCACTGGGTGTTTATCATCCCCGCAATTTCGGCACTCCTTCGTCGAGATGGGGAGAAAGAAAGGGAGTGAGAGAAAAAGATCGAAAATATATCATGCCTTGATAGGACTAATTGGCAAGTTTATACATATGTCTATTTTTATTATTTATTTATTATATAAATAATAAAAACAAAACGTAAAGAAAAAGATATATTTTATAAACTTAAAGCAAGCTTAATATCTCATTGGTAGTACTATTTTGCAAATACATATGGAGCTTTAGAGATTAAGGGCAAATAGAGGCAGAGGGGGGGGGGCGGGAGAGAGAGAGGGAGAGAGAGAAATATAGGGTGCAGAAGTGCAAAGGTTTGAAGGAACAAGAGGTCGTGTAAATTGCGTTCTGGAAAAGGGACTGCAGAAAGGGAGGAAAAATACGTGCAACTCTTTCGTCCCCTACCACTACTTCATCCTCTCCCCGGTTAAGTTCTTTTTTGCCTTCATTATTGTGGGGAGCGAGAGGGAAAACGGGAGTGATAACTTCGAGTCCCTTTGCCGGAACGAGAATTGACGCGCGGTCACATCTCTATGAAGAAAGTGACGAGGGTGGCCCCCCCGAGGGTGTGAGGCTTGCGTCTCCAGTGCGCGGAGGAGAATAGGAGGAAGTTGGGAAGGAGGAAGGGCGGAGATGGAGCAAGACGGAACAGTATAAGGAGAGAAGTTGAGAATGAGAGCGGAAGTATAGGAGGAGGAGGACGACGGAGGGGGCGGAGGACAAGAGGGCATCGGGAGGAAAGAAATAGAGGAGGAGAGGATGAGGATAGAATAAAGAGAAGATAAGAACGGAAGGGAAAGGATAAAAGGACAGGAGAAAGAGGAGAAGCAGAAGAGGACGTGAGGGAAACGAGGGAAATGGCAAGACGACAAGACAAGGAGGACGACGAGAGGAGGGCGGAAGGATAGAAACACGAGGAGAAGGAGAACCGGGTGTGAGAGCGTGGAAAGTGGAAAGTGCGCTATCTGAGCGTTTCACAGGAAGGGACTGCTGTTCATGCACGCTGGAAATCGTCGCTCCACTGGACCGACGTGCTGCTCTCACAAGAATACTCGTGAGGGAAGGGGTCGGGAGGAAGAGGAAGTGCGAGAGCGAGTTATCGGTGAGTGGTTGTACACAAAGCAACGTACGAGGGTGCAGGCTGAAGTCGAAGAGGAAAAGCGACGGGTGAGCACGGGTGCGGGGGCAGAGAGGGGGGATGAAAAGAAACGAGTGAGGAAAACAGACTGAAAGGTGAGGGGAAGGGCCTTCACTATATATATATCAACTGCGCCACTGTGCACAAAGATAGGCGCAACTTCCTCCGATGCGGGTCTCGAATCTTGATGCCCATACGCCCTTTCGTATTGTAGAGACCAGCCTGTACATCCTGTGCACGAGAGAGGGAGGCTACGAGGGTTCAACTCTGCGGAGGACGCGGAGCCACAAATACAGCAAGGCGAGAAAAAAATAGGATGGGAAAGAGGGGAAAAGAAGGAAACAATCGTGGAAGCAAAGGACGAGAAATTAACGGATTACGACAAAGTGGAGTAGTGCCGCAGTCATCGAGATCGTACCTCTCGAGATTCGACGCTATATAATCTCCATAATCCGGCAAATATACTTATATCCCCGGGGATAAGTAGTGGAATATGGTGGAGAATGTAATAAGAGGGAGGACCCCGTATGATAGAATCTACAATAAAAAAATTGAAAGCAAAAATATTTATATCCCAAAAGTCAAGTTAGTCCTTTGCACACATGTAGATCTCAACATTTCAAAGAGAATACTCTTAATCCATTTTTTCCTGCGATGCACCGTTTTCAAGATATTAACAAATTAACGATAGCCAATCGGCTGCGGTGGTCGCCCCTCCGCTACCCATGAGCCTATGTCGCGCGCCTACAAGGAGCTGGGCGGGCCCTGCTCCCCACCCGTGCAGTACATTCCGTCAGGCTAGCCCCGCCGATTGGCCACCACTGGTTCATTAATATCTCAGGAACGGTGCGTCGCACAGAAAAGTGATTCAGGACTTTTTTCTCCAAGATTGCTCGATCTATCTAACCCGCAAGTCTCCAACGTGACTTTTACGATATTTTGCGTACATGCATATGTATATGATGCAGATACGTACATACCTACATAGCCTTCAGACCGCAGATTTTGGTTTCCCCAAAGAGCTTTCGTACTCGTCGTCCGTAACGCATATCCGGAAGTAGGTATAGACCCGTAACGAAGAGAATGTTGAAACGATACGTAAAGTATACACAAGAGCGTACACATGCATTATACGTGAACACGCAAACGCAAGCGGAGACGAGTGTCTCGGAGAGTGAAAAGTTGAAACGACGAGAGAAGTGTGTTACGGGGGAGGAGCACGCGAGATTGTGTACATTAGAAGTGCAGCGTGTAGAAATCACCGCTCCGTATAGCATAGCGTGCGGGAATGGATACGTATACGTAATACAGCTGTATACAGTACATATATATATATATATATATGTATAATGGAGGTGGTTAGACGCGGGAGTGGTTGGACGCTCCGCAAGAACCGACAATACAGGCGGCGTGGGGGACGGGGGAGGATGAGGTTTATTCGAGTAGGTATATATAGTCGTCGGTCCAGACAGGGTGATGCATTGCAACCGGGTCCCTTTACGTCGTCGTGAATCGTCGGCGCCTTGTGGCCGTCAACCCCCGATTTTCTACGCCTTTTTTCTCTTTCCTTCGCTCTCTCTTTCTCTCTTGCTATTTATCGAGGTTGTCTGTTTCTTCGAGAATTTTAGAGAACCCCCGTGCACGCGTGGCTCACATCATGTATAAATAGAGAAGCTACGGGAGGAAATACACTCACTTAGTATTATTTATTTGTATGGATTGAATGGTCACTGTCCGAGGAAATGGAGAGTCCAAATTTTCAGGGCTAAGGGTAGTTTGGGGCTCTGTGACAGGCGTAACGTTTGGATACCGGGGATATATCGTTTTTTTCTTTCAAATTGTTATTAATCATCCTAATTGTGGTATTATCGTTGTTATTATTTATATTTTCATTAATTTTATTGATAATACTTATTATGTGAATACTATCGATAAGTTAATTAAATTACAAATTATGATTTATCCAATTTTGATTTTATTCGATTAGTGGTCTCGATTGATGGACTTTTAATTTAAAACACGCGAATTACAGGAGGGCTTCTTTTTCGAAAAAATACAAATTTAAACGACTTTATGATTGAAAACTTCAATTAAAAATGATTGCGTGACGGAAAAAAAATACAGAAACAAAATATTCTTTGCAATTGAAAAAAATACAAAAATGAAATAATCGTTTTAATTGAAAAATGTCAGTGCAAAAAATTTTTTTTCATGGAAAAAGGTTAACGAAGAAAAAATGCTTTTGATTGGAAAATTATAATTGAAAAAAAGGAGCGATATATACTATGCTTTACTTATATTTCAAAAGTGTTGTATTCTAAATAACTCCGCCTCGACGTAAATTTTCAATATTATCAGCCTCAAAAAGATCCTCTCTCTCTCTCTCTCTCTCTCTCTCTCTGTCGGTTACAAAATCACCATGAATAAATTAACCAAAATCGCTCGAAGAAATAAGCTTCCCAATGGAATTATCACGAAACTAAATGGGCAAACATTTTGGCACTTCCGGTCCGCTTGACCGACCGGGGCTCGGACACACACACACACACACACACACACACACACACACACACACACACACACACACACACACACACACACAACACACAAACACACACACACAAACACACACACACACACACAACACACACACACACACACACACACACACACACACACACACACACACACACACACACACACACACACACACACACACACACACACACACACACACACACACGCGCGCGCGCGCGCGCGCGCGCGCGCACACGCACACCCACGCAAACAAAGCTGTACATACATCGGACTTGTGTCGCGCGGGTAAAATCGAGCTAACCACGGTGGTTGGAGCAGGTGTAGTACATCATTTCGGCGATGGTTTGCTCTGTCTCAGAGCCGGAGGCTCGTGCGATCTCGAATATTCGTAAAAGCGTTTACAGGCGAGGCCCCGGTGTACGCACGGGGGATTTGGACGAGCGCAAGGGACGTTGGAAAATCGCGTATCGAACCGCCTCTCCGCATTCACGTGTGTGCACGTGTGTGTCGTCTGATCCAACATGGGAGGATTGCGAGTCGGTTGCGTGCATAATGCACATCGCTCACGTACGTACTCCCTGTTCGGGTTTGTTTGAATGTCGCGAGGCTCGTGCCACGCGCATTCCCATCAAATCCTTGCACAAAAAAGAAGCACAAGGAACTATGTGGAGCTTGTTTTGTTACCAATTTTTAGCGATTTTTCATAACCGTTCAGGCATTTAAAAAAGTCAATTTTGGGAATTTTAGAAAACTTAAGTTAGATGTTTGAATAAAAATTCTCATTTTAAATTCAAATTAAATTACTGAAATCAATTTATGATTATAATATTATTTATCTATAATTTATAAAACTAGTACATTTAATTTGAACTGATTGAATTTAAATTCAAATGCAATCTTTTATTATATATCATTGAGCGAATCTTTGCTATAAGTACTATTATTAACAATTATTTGTAAAAGACCCAAACTATTATCATCAATAATTACTGTTATTAATATAATAAATGGTTATGGAAATTATTATCATTATCAGTCATGACTATTATTATTTTTACTATTATTTAGACAAATGATTGAAAAAAGAACAAAAAAATTAATTAACAATGAAATAGCACCCTTGCATCCCTTTAGTGCACGTGGCTAATATGAAGTGCGGGGCGGTATACTCCACCGATTTTTTGTTCTTTTTTTCTGCCTTCTCCAGTCGCTTTGACAAATGCTCGAATAAGTTACGAGGATTATTTGTGCCGTCGTATATATATATATATATATAAATAAAAGTTTAAAAAGTCTAAATACGTTGAAAGGCGAAATCGTCGTGGTCGGTGAGTCGTCCGAGCTATATTCTTCCCGTGAGACGACTTCCGTCTCCCCTCAACGTACGGATTCCCGTCCAATTTGCGAACATCCGTAATCGAGGTCAATTCGTTGCGAGACTGCTTTTCTCCTCCTCAACTCGCCCTTCTTGCCTTTCCCTTTCTTCCTTCGTGTATAACTGACTCAATAAAATGTGCCGACGATTTCTCGAGAAACGGCGCTCGCTCGGTTTTTATTTGCGAGGGCTCGCGTTTAGGGCTGTGTTTCGAAGGAGGGGTGGTGGAGGAGTAATTTGTCACTTCTCTCGTTGCGAGCCTATCAGAGAGGAGAGGAGTCGTTTTTGCTAAGAAAAAGTGGAGGGACAGAGGGACTGGGTAGAAGGGTGAAAGGGAGAGATAGCAACCCCTCAATGAAGACCAAATTCATAACTCATCCCCCTCTGAAGAATCGAGCATGTCTAGCTCTTTCTTCAGGGTGTCAATTTATGGGCTATATGTACAGGGTGTCCTGTTATGAATGGATAATCTTGCAATTGTCGATAGGTCAAATCATGTCCCACTATATGCTGAAATTTCGGTTTAGTAAAAGTTCCACAGTTTTCGAGATAAAAATCCTCTGCTTTTGGTTTTTCGCATACGACTTCTACAAATGATCACTTTTTTTACCCGGTTTAAAAAAGAATACTTTTGGCTATTTGTTTTATCTAGAAAAGTCTTCTTTTTAACGTTAAATGTTAAGGAATCTTTATGAAAAAAGATCTTATGCAGAATTTTCATTCAAACCAATTCGAACATCTGATTTTTATGACCTGCGGTGTAAGAAAAATGTATTACGCATCTCGTGCCAATTAGTTTAAAAAGTTACTTAGATATTGTCGATTCATATCATTTGTAGAAATGGCATGCGAAAAAACAGAAGCAGATGATTTTTTTCAAAAAACAACATGAAGCCCACAATCTCGAAAACCGTGGGACTTTTACTAAACTGAAATTCCAGCATATAGTAGGACATGATCTGACCTATCGAAAGTTGCAGGATTATCCAGTTATATCAGGACACCCTATATATATATATATATATATATATATATATATATATATATATATATATATATATATATATATATATATATATACGAACTCGGACTTAAACGAAGGGATGTAAGGGCAGTACACGTAGCTAGGAAAAATTCCATCGGTTCGCAATAAAAAGGAGAGTAAGTCGAACATAATTAGTTTGAGTTTGTATAAAATACGAATAAAATGTAAATTGATGTACTTCAATGTGTCCTTCCTGAGTTCGATCGTTGAATTTATACGAAATCAGAAGAAAGATTCCACCCCCACATTGTACAAGATAAAAATGAATGATCGAACTTCTAATTAATAATAAAGATAATTATTATTTGAAATGTTCCTTCGTATACACAAAATGCAATTTGAAGAGTCATTTTTATTATTACATCATTATTATTTATAATATTACTTCGCATCCATGAAATGGAATTTTACGAGTAATTTCGGAAAAATATCCCTCTCTAAGGATCCTCCACCCTCACATCGTACAAGATAAAAATAAATTGTCGAATTTCCAATTAATAATAAAGATAATTATTATTTTGAATGTTTCTTCGTATGCACAAAATGATATTTAACTAGTAATTTCGGACGCAATTGAGCGCGGTGTAAAAAAATCGGTTTCGATTGGGCCGAAATAAAAAAAATATATATCTATAGGAAGGTATTCTCCGACTCTTTTTAAACTGGACCATCAATCCGGGAATATCCATAAATATTTATCGCCATTTGAGGTCGAGTGGAAGACAACAATGGTCTTTAAACTTCGACGAAAATCCACCCGGGAAAAAAAGAACGTACAGCCCTTAAAAGAAAAACGGGGACATCGCCATTATCCCGTATTTCCGCGTGTATAAATTCGCGCATAAATTCCTTTTTTTATGGATCCATACGGTAATAATAATATTAATAGTGATAATAATAACGCTCTTCCTACATTGCCTACAACGGAGCCTCTCGTCTATCGAAGTTTGCGCTGGATGATCGATCGGCCTGCCGAGGAATAATAAAGCAGGAAACTGAGCGACGATTTCATCCCCTATCAATAACTTTATGCATCGTTCAAGTGTGTTTTTTTTTCTTGCTGACGGATATATTTTGGGTTTGCTGGGACTCGAAGGTATTTTTTTCCACTGCAAAAATCGTTCGGTTTTGTTTTAATTGAGATGGATTTTTTTTAACGGGTCTTGGGATTGTCTATGTTGGAATGTCTTTTTTTCATGAATATCGTTTGGGTTTGTTTGGTTTGGAATGTTTTTCTTTCAATTGTGGTTCGTATTCTTTTGGGTCGAGACATTTTTCTGTTTGAGTTTATTGATCGAGTGTGTTTGTAGTGAAATTCATAAACATTTTTTTGATGAAAATTGTGTGGTTTGAAATATACATTTTTTCAATAAAATTTTTGTTCAGCTTACAAATAAATTATTGGCCTAAAAATGGTTTGGTTTCGAATATAGATTTTTAACATGAAAATCGTTTGCGTTCAAATGTAGATTCACTAAGTGTACAATTATTTGCGTTCCAATATAGACTTTCCGGATGAAAAATATTTCCGTCCAATATGATTTTTTCACACAAAAAAGTGCTCATCTCCAAATGTAGTTTTTATTCCATAAAAATTCCTCAGCTTCGAATAAAAAATTTCCCACACAAATGACTTAGCATAAAATTCAAAAATGTACACAATTTCCTCCAAATATAAGAATACTGCATAAAAATTCTTCATACTCAAGTACAGGATTCCTTTTAAACAATTCTTCAATTTCAAGCACATGTATTTGTATAGTAAACACCTCCCAGCTCCAATGATGAATATTTTTTGTCAAAATAGTTCTGCATCATCCAAACCAAAAAACATATATAGATAACAAAAATCGTTCGGCTGGTCGGTCCATTTTTCAAAATAACTTTCCCTCGCTTTAATTCCCATCGAAATCCGTTTTCGCCGAAAGAAAACGAGAAAAAAAAACGAAATGAACTCGATCCCTTACCGTACGTGACGTCTTGGTAGGGGTGGTGGCACAGGGTTGTGAAAGTTCTCCATCATGGAGTAGGGATCGTGATCGACGGATTTGCGATCCATGCTCTCGAGTTTGTCGAGCCTGAGTAATTCGGCTTCCCTTGGCGAGTGGAGCTCACAATGAGCCACGTGAAGCAGTGGTCTTAGGGAGGAGCCACCGTCGCATCGTTGCTGTTGTTGTTGTTGTTGTTGTTGTTGCTGGTGCCGCTGATGCGGACCGATCACCTGATGGTCCGTACCATCCGTTGAGCGTTGTTCTTCGCCCCAGACCTCGAATTCGCCGGCCGCCGAGTAATCACCGAAGCCACCGTTACCCTTCACCGTTGGGCCCTTCGGGACGCCCTTGCGAGCGGCCTCGCTCGCTATCCTCAACGGCAAGAAAACGCCTTGCGACGACAGCACGATGTTCTCCCTCGTCTCGTCCTCGTCGCTTTCACCGGTCCCGAAACCTTCGCCCTTTTTCTTCCTTCTCTTATTATTATTATTGTTTCCCTTCTTTCTCTTCCTCGTCCTCGAATCGTCGCTTCCGGTCGTATTGTCGACTCGCCTCGACCCCAACGAGAATGGAAGAATGTTAATTCTTCTCGTCCCTAACGCCTTCAGTATTACGGAATCTCATGTGATCAATGGTCCAATTTATTCTCGGCAATTGCCTCTCGCAAAAAGGAACAACGAGGGAAAGGAGTATGTAAGGAAAAAAACCGCGACACCGAGCGATGAACGGTGAACGATTTCGAGGCAATTATCTCGACGAATTGTCGACTGAAGGAACCCTAGCACTTGTCATTACACGCACGCACGCACTTCACTTCCGGTTTGGATGTTTCTTACAAACGCCCTCTCGTGATACTCCTTCACCTGTGATGGCACGTCGACAATATTTTTCTCGACACTCTATTGGCGTTTTTCTCTCTTACTTTGCAGCTCCTTGAACGATTGATTTTTCGTACAAAAAGTTTTCGAGACGTTTCTAAAAACTCCGAGTCCGTGAACAAGAGATGAGTCGTGATAACCTCGTGAAAATTTACGAAAAAACGAGATAACTCACGATAACCTTGAAAAAATGCACGATAACTCACGATAACCTTGAAAAAAAAACGCGATAACTCGGGATAACCTGGCAAAAATAGCGATAACTCGCTATAACGTACAAAAAATCACGATAACCCGCGATAACTCATGATAACCCCGTGATAACTGACGATAACCTCCACGGGTTTGCACTTACTGTGGTTTCTCGGAGTTCAATCGCGAGAGATACACAGGGTAACGACAGAAGAGGGAGAGAAATCTCGCGAAAACGTTAAAATGAAGACTCAATCTTTAAGAATTTTTGTCCGAATAAAAAAAACCCCCGGAGCTTTACTCTCTTGTCGAAAATTAGTCGGCGAGTTATGGTCTTACGACGACCGGGTTTTTTCACAGATTCGTTTCACACAGCAGTTTTCGAGTTCACTTTGCGCTAATTTTAAATATCCTTGTTTGCTGGAGCGGTCCCTTTGTCACGTATTTTCTCGTTTCTTGATCGCGACACTGTATCCTCGCTGCACATCGATGAAGATCAACACGAGAGCGAGAGGAAAATACACAAGATGAGGAATAAGCTCTTCGCGAGTGTCCACTTGTCGTCGTTTTCACGATTAAAATTTTCGCAACTTTATGGTCGGTCTCTTCCCGAATGGTTGACGCGACGTTGACGTTTCAAGGCTCTAATGAGAAAAATACACAATCCTGTTATTCATAGATGGAAATCTTCCAAAAATGGAAATTGCGGGTTAACAAAGCTGTGTTTTTTTTCAACACAGCTGAGCTAGTCCGTATTTTCAACCATTTTTTGTGGAAAAAATCTCTGAGGCGGGCGAAAAAATGAAGAATTCGTTTTTAATTTTTCACTGGGTGTATAAAATTCAGAGGATATTTCAGATTTTTTTGCGATTTTGAAGGATAGTTTTTGAAGGTAGGTTGATAGATTTTGAAGGTAGCCGACAGAACGGGAAAAATGACAGAGCCCGGGGATTTAAAAAAATGGGTTGGATAAAAAAAGCTGATAGAGGATTTTTTTCGAATCTCCCTGGCAATTTTTTTGCGACCACCGAGCTGGTCTATTTTTTTACACCAGTGGAAAAATCCTCGGAGCGGATTAAAAGTATCGCAGAATTTTTGTTCAATTCCTCTCTCTGTGCGTAAAATTCACAGGATGGAAAAGAAATAAAAAATATTCCGAGGGTACCTTTCAAACCAAAAAAGGGCGAAATTAATTTGATTCTGACTTCAAGGGACTCGAAAGGACGGGGTCACGCGACGGATCTGATACGGGAGAGTTTTCAATCTGCATGAGATATTTCCTACCCGAAACTGAACGGATTCGATCTTTTTTTTCACCGGTGGAAAGATACCGATACCGATAAAAAGTATCGAGGAAACTTTTTTCTCATCCACATGTGTACAAAAATCACAGGAAATTTTCTATATTTATCTGTAAAAAATTCAAAAAATGTTTAACCCTGGGCAAATCGGAAAGTCCTCTTTCCAAGAAAAAAAACCGCAAGAAACTTCTTTTTATAAATTAAAAAATATGATACGCAAAATTATTCAAAAGAAAAGTTTGACCCGAAATGTCAGTTTCGAAAAGTATCTCGAAAAAAAATGCAAAATCCCTATAACGATTTGAGGGGTTCCAAGAGGAGGTTGCAGAGAAATCCAAAATCCCTCCGGGTGATTAAAAAAATGCAAAATCCCTATAACGATTTAAGGGGTTTCAAGAGGCGGTTGCAGAAAAATCCAAAATCCCTCCGGAGGATTAAAAAAATGTATATGAATTTTCGGCGCCTTTGATATAATTTCCAACGCGGCACGAGTACGACACAGGGAAGTGAATCGAAAGTGCAATCGCATGGGCATTTCCCCCGCGTATACCTACACAAACGCGAGTAAAAACTCGCATCGAGGGAATTCGAATCGAAGATATGCTCTATTTTTAGCGCACAACCAGACGATCGTGTGTGGAGCGCTGGGCATATACCCGCGAGTCGGGTCCACCGTGACTTTTCGCTCTAAAGGAGTGAACAACCAGAGTGCAGGCCGATGAGATTCGTCACGATGGTGAATTACAAAAAGGGAAATTACGAACTTTGCATACTTGAAACTTGGAGCGCAATAAGAATTGTTTTTTCGATAGTTCAATCTTTTTCCACCCTCGCTTTACAATAAACTATCTCACGGCAATAAAAATAAAACAACCCGAGGGAACCCCAAAAAAAACAATTTTTGCGCATACTTAAAACAAAAAAGTATCCTAGTATAAAAAAAGGGGAAAAAAAATGTTCAACCCAACTTCAGAAAAATCGGACCTCGAACAACTTCTTTTCGACGCAGATATTCAAAAAACCCCTTTTCCCAACCACTTAAACGTTTTTTTTTCGGTTTTTTTAAATTCCTCGGAAATGCGAAAAATTAAGGAAATTCTACCGAGGCGAGGATATCGCGAATCCGAAGCACTTTGGAAATACGCACACACGTAATCCATCGTTACGAGACGAGATTTTTGCACCCCCTGAACGCTAAAATTACTACTTATTCATACGTTTTTCATTCTGCCCAATGATCGATACTCAATTCCCAATTATATACGCAGTTGAGAGAAAAAAAGAACATTGTTTCTTGCATGAACTATCGTGCAGTAACAAAGTTGTTTATCCACGTGTCATATATAATTTTAATTTTTGTTAGCCTCGCTGACGATGATAAAGCTATTCTAATGATTCCATTTGGACGCGGTGGTCATAAAGTACCGTCATATTACGAGGTGTAAAATACGAAGTGTGGACAACTACATATAAATTCATAAATATTTTGAAAATCATCCCCTTGCGACAATATTTGTGGCGATTATTTTATGGCGAATCGAACATTCAAGTGCCTAATATTTTTTACTTTATTCCAGTTGCTTAATAAATATATACAACCGTGTAATATACATATACATACATACATACATACATACATACATATATATATACATATATACATATATATATATATACATATATATATATATACATATATATATATATATATATATATAGGATATTACGAGCGTAAAATATTACGCTCACTATGCGATAGAAAAAAATCTCATTCGTATGTGCAAACAAGAATCGTAAGCATGAAAAACAATATAAGATTAACAAGTTTATCAATGATTTGTTGATAATCTAACAAACTGTAATTACGCGATTTGTACATAAAAATTTCATAAAATGATATATATATATATATATATATATATATATATATATATATATATATATATATATATATATATATATCATTTTATAAACTTAATTGAACTTCATAAAGTTTTATATATGATTTTATGACATTTTTCATGTACGTATCACGTGATTACAGTGACCAGTAAGGGTGCGCGGGCGCTAAATTACAAGGGTTGCTCGGGGAGCGGGTGCTCCGGGCAAATTCGTGAAAACCCAATTTTCACGTTAACGTGTAAGGATCGCGCGTGGCGCGACGGAGGGACAAAGTGTCACCGGCGATTAAAAGCCGGGTTCTCGGTACGTATATAGGACGGAGTTTGGAAGCTCGCGCGGGGAAAACCTAATTGGGTCACGGGGGCTCCCTGCGCCACGATGGAAATCCGCGCGCAAGTATATACATCCCCACAACCCCCCCCCCCCCCACCCGCGACACCTCCGGCCCCGAAACGTCGCGAATGTAATACGGGGGGGAGGGGTAATCAACCCCGCGTTCCATTCACGATTGAAATATTCCACGAGGAGGAAGAGTCGAAAAAAACGCAGGGGCCGAAAGAGAGTAACTTGGAAATAAGGGCTGAGAGAGCGCGATATCCTTGTTCGCTGATCTCGAAGTGTACGAAGGGGTTATCCGGGAGGGGGGTTTTAATTTTCTCACGGAGGAACATTTCGTTTTGAAGAGGGGCCTCGCGTGATTTTTTTCGAACGGCGAAGGGCAACTTCTCATGGCGAGACGGGGAAGAAAATTAATTAATTAATTAAAAACTCAAATGATGAAAAATGAGAAAATCAAGTGGAACAAATCTTAGATAAAACAATTCAAATAATCAAGAAAAAGAAATGTTAATTAAAATAAACAATAACTAACGCGAAATAGAGAGAGAAATTGATCGTTCGCCACTTCTCCTCCACCCGACCAAAATTACCGAAAAATGTCTCCTCTCATTCACTCATTTTCCTGCCAGCTTCGTTATATTTCCTTTGTGTTTTTTAATTGTTCTCGTTTGTTATTTTTCAATATTTTTAACCTCACTCCCGGCACTCGTAAACGTAATAATTATTCTTTGAATTGTGGAACCTTGCTTTACGAAGTTTCTTCGTTTACTCGCGCGAATTACGTGTATATGCATATATAACGTTCTGTATATATATATAATAATGGTTTGTTCAAGGGGTAGCGCGGGTCGCGACGGCTCGCTCGGACGACATCCAGCCGCAGCAAGAGCGGATCAAAGACTGGAGAGGCCACACGGCGGCGCAAGGACGCCCGGCACCGAGTGATACTGGAGACCCCCCACTACTACGCGCGGCGGCTCGGCCGTCGGCGCGTGCGTCAACTACCCTTCGCGCAATCCCTCTCTCTCTCTCTCTCTCTCTCTCTCTCTCTCTCTCTATCCCTCTCGCTCCCTCGTGCCGAAGGGGGCGCATCGTGTACGGAGCATTCGCCCTTCCATATAGCGTAGGTAGTAGGTAGTATTCGTCGAGAAAAATCCTCCCGTCGCTTCAGCAGCGTCTCTCTCTCTCTCTCTCTCTCTCTCTCTCTCTCTCTCTCTCTCTCTCTTTTTCCCTTAGACACTCCGTGCCTTTTCCACAGGGTTGTTACGACCCTCGAAAGTGAGCGCCTCTATCTGGCCGATTCGATAACTATTCCAAATATAAATATATATATGTTACCAGCAATATGTATAATCCGATATTCTATAGAATGCCTAAAACGTTCAGGCAATGTATAAAATATCGTTTATTTCATACATCACCTAGGCATTCTGCACAATATCAAATGTACATCCATCAAAGTATTTAATAGACGCGGTTGGCGAGAGGGCGCGTGGGTATAACCCAAACAAACCCAACCAAAATGTCACAATAGTTCAACATGTAAGAACAAATAAATAACATTCTATTGAAACGGTGTATTGAATTGATGATTTTGATAAAATAAAAGATGTTTTATATGCCCATCATTTTAGACTTAACCTGATCTCCTAATGGCATTCTATATAATTCCCGGTATCGCATACATTACCAAGGTAGAGTATGTAATGGATAACGATAGATCAACTATTTTAGACATTGCCTTGACGAACTGGGTATTGTATAGAATAACTAGGTATTTTATATAATGCCTAAATTTTACACATTGACGGTAACATGTAAACGCATAATTATGATTTCAAATTGCTAGATCGTCACTTTTTTAATTGCATCATTAAAGACACTTGTCTGATCCACACAGCTCACAAAAATGTTCTCAGTTACTGATACGAAAGTACCAATTCATCAAAGCAATCATTGGATTGCTCTTTATTTTGGTTGAATTTTTTTTTTAAGTTTTAATAGTCTAAAGAATTTTGAATGTTTATTTTTTTAATTAATTGTGTGTGTATATCTATGTATATATATATAGACGATTAATAATAAAATGAAATATAAACATATATGATAAATTGACAATTTAAAATCTAAAAAAATCAAGTCAGATAAAGGTAAGTAAAATTTAGTATATATATATTTTTCATTAATCGTATACAGTACCGGTCAAAAGTTTTCGATCTCTTCGGCTAATTGCAAAATTATATTAAACTCATATAATTCATTCGATTTCTTATTTTACGAAGATACTCTATAGCTCTGTAAAATAAATTTTATTATTTCGATATAATTTTGTAATAATCCAGAGCGATCAAAAACTTTGACCGATACTATGTATACAGGGTGGCCCTCTTATATCTGCCACCCGAAATAACTGGGTAATTATCGACGTCACAAAAAAATGTTCCAGACAAAAGTTGTACGGTGTGAAGGGGGCCATCAAATGCGACCAATTTTTTTTTATTTCGGTGGAGGCGCTGACACACAGTGAAGGTTACCTCCACTTTTTAAAATGGAATGTTACATTTTTTTCAACCATCTTGTGGCCACATAAAAAACATTAGGGGGTCAAAGTCGTTCAAGGTCATTCAAGGTCAGTATCGGTGTTACAATTCTCCACAAGGTGGTTGAAAAAAAATGTACCATTCCATTTTAAAAAGTGAAGGTGACCTTCACCGTGCGTCAGCGCCTCCACTGAAATAAAAAAAATTGGTCGGATTTGATGGCCCTCTCCACACCGTACAACTTTTGTTTGGAACATTTTTTTGTCACGTCGATAATTACCGAGTTATTTCAGGTGGCAGAGATAAAAGGGACACCCTGTATATGCATATATATGTTTCTGATGTACATCGGACACATAACATATCATTAATACGTATAGATAAATAAAAACGGCAATTTAGATGATAGGGAACTTTTGATCGAGACTGTACTCCGGTTAAAGTACCGGGAGGCGCTTGCGCACGAAAAAGGTGGTTCGATGGTGGAGCTTGCGGATGACGAGAGAAAGACAGATAGTGAGAGTGAAAGAGAGAGAGAGGAGAGAGAGAGGCAGGGAGGCTGCGCGAAGCTTCGAAGTCACTGTACCCCCGAGAGGAATATGAGTGACGCGCGGATCCGAGGAAAACGACAAAAAGAAGAAGAGGAGGAGTAAAAAATGAGAGGATGAGAAAGAAAAGGAAGAAGAAAAAGGAGAAGGAGATGATAAAGAAGAAGAATAAAAAGAAGGCGAAATTGCTAAAAAATAGAATGAAGAAAAAGTTTTTGTTATACAAAAATAATAAAAAAGGACCTAAAAGAAATAAATGAAGAAGAGGAATAAATGGATGGAGAAAACGGAGAGATAAACAAAGTGGAACAAGGGGTAGAATTGGAAGGGGATGAAGAAGGTGAAGAGAGAAAAAAAGAAAGCGAAGTGATGAAAAAGAGGGCAAAATTTATTAAAAAAATAGAAAGAACAAAAAGTTTTTTAGGCAAAAGAAGAAAAAAAACGACAGAGAAATACATGAAGACGAAGACCCAGAAGAAGCAGACGATGAAGACCAAGAGATAAAAAAAAGTAGAACAAGGAGCACTGCCTCGAACACTCGCGTATTCGCGCGTCTCGTTTCACAATTTTTTTAATGCCCGGCGTTTGATCCGCCGACGTGGGAGAGAGAGAGCCCAAGCTCATATCTTTCTTATTTGCGAGAAAAACTCAGCATCCATCTTTTTCTTCGCACAAGCGTACGAGAACTCCTTGTCGAGCGTCTCCTCTCGCCGCGGACCCTCTCTTTTTTTTCTCGTCTATGCTCATCCAACGAGCCCTGTTCAAACCTCCCTCGTCCTTCTCGAAGGAGCTCCTTTACGGCCTCGATCCCGATTCCTCGAGTTTTTCCACTCCGTGAACCGGGAGAAAACGAAGGCGAGAGACGTCTCGCAGTGATAACACGAATGACGTAAATCATTGAGGTTAACGATAAACTCAATTAATTCTTCAGCTATTTTTTTCGTCCCATATTACGATCATAATTCAGGTGAAAAGCGGATGTCGGATTTTTTTCTTTCGATAGCCGGCATCAAATTTATCTCTATATGTTTATGCAAATTAAAGTAATGTGAAATGATAAAAAACACAATACCTAATATAATATTTTCTATTATATAATTACCAAAGAAAATTTATTTCTTCCTTTTTTTGTTTTTAAATGTATTATTTACGATTATTATTTATTTATTTATTGTTGATTTCCAATTATAACATTCAGTGGGTATATATATTTATATATATGTATACACTGCCGGCCAAAAGTTTGGGCACCCTAGTCGAAATTTCTTACCGCACTAAAAGTTAGATAGTGGACATAAAAATAAACATAATTGAATTTCCCAAGGGGCGTTTTAAAGGGGACAAATTTATCTTTATTTTGTCTTTTAACAAAATTTTCTACGTTTTCTTCTCGCCCCGGTATGCACTTTTCAACGTGGCCATTTTCGGCTATTTTTTAGCCGCCAAAAGTTAACTGGAAAGTTTGTGGAAAATGTTTTCCTCGGCTTTTTTCCATGGTAACCTTAAAAAGGATATCAAAACCTACATTTTTGTTTTTTTTTTAAGTTTTGTACCATTTTTTCGCCCCAGTATAGCATCTTTAGCTAAAAATGCTTAGCTAAAGATGTGTTTCATAAAAAAGGCATCATCGAAGAACTGTAGGGTTTTAGAGAAAATATTAAGAGGGTCAAAAGTTGCACGGGTTCTGGAGTGGCTAGAATTTCTTCAGAATTTTTGGTGGACATTTTTTACTGCCATTTTTGGTTGGCACTTTGATAAGTGGAGAGGCTCCCCTTGGGAATTATGGGGTCTAGGACAATATATTAAGGGGTTAGCCCCACTTACGATTTTGAAAAAATCGATTTTTTTTTATTGCAATTTTTTGAAGTATAAATATCCGGGCCCATACTTCTGTATGGGCCCGGAATAGATGACTCTATGTAAGTTTACAAAAAAAAATATTTTCTTCGTGTAAACTGAAATTGAAACTTTAAACGCGCTTTTCTAAAAATGGCATTTCTGAAGTCGGTGACCAAGATTACTCGAACACTAATGAACCGATCTTCTTGAAATTTTGCAGGATTATTTAATACATAAAAATGTAGTCTTTAATCGTTCGATTTTTTTTGGCCGTTTTATAGCCAAAAAACGGCAATTTTTTTCGTTAAAATCGAACCATTAACTTTGACTGTCCGCCATTTTGTGAAAAATGAATATTTTTTAAAATCCTTCGATTAAAGGCTAGTTTATACTTATATTTGACTAAATCCATCCGCATTTTTTTTTTCAGATGATCCACTTCGCCGCAATGTTGGCCACCGCAAACCGTGTATATAAAAACATTATTTCATTGACGGCCATTTGCCACTAAACAATGTAATATTTTTCAATAAAAAAATTACTGAAAGTTCTTCAAGATGTGTTCTTTAAGATGGTATATTGATCGATTAAAAAAGTTTTGTAGTTTTCTTTAAAAAATTCATGAAAAAGGCCTTTTTTGCGCTACAAGTGGGGGTAACGCCTTAAGAAAGGAAATTTGTTTACATTTTTATTTTTGATTAACTACAATTTTTTAGGTTACGAGGTAAATTTTTCCTCTTTTAAAGTCATTTGGAAAATTCAATTATCTTTACTTTTGAGTCCGCTATCTAACTTTCAGTGCAGTAAGAAATTTCGACTTGTGTACCCAAACTTTTGGCCGACAGTGTGCATATGTATATACCATTGCATTTTGAATTTTAAATTTTTTATTGAACTTTATTCGTAAATTTGAATTTTGATTTTGATACAATTTCGACATTGGTTTAACTAATCACTTAACAACAAATGAGAATATCTAATCAACGAATTAAAATGTAACTAAATGTAAAGCATAAAGTGGAGACTTTGTGATTATGAAAAATGATCAATTATTATTTATCTATATTAACAATAATTAATCATTTTTGATAATCACAAAGTCTTCATTCCATGCTTTATATTTAGTACATTTAATTCGTTGAATAGATATTTTTTTTAGCATTGAAAATGCTTTTAAAACTGTATATGCTTGTTGAGGTAGGCTGAGTATGGGAGTCTAAGCTATCTGATGTCACACGAAACTAACGCTACCCCCACTCCACTGCCACTGTGTGTAGTAGAGTGGGGGGAGCTGGATGATGGACATGCTGAATGCCTGTGATCGGTTGAAAAATTCCCTCTGCTCGCCCAATTCTAATCTTGTTATTAATTTAAAAATTATATTACGTCAATGTATCAATATTTTTTGAAAAATACTAAAAATCAACGCATGTTATTAACATGTACCTGTCTTTTATTACTCGAAAAGTCAGTTTACATTTTCAATGCCTCAAAATAGTTGCACTTTGTGTAATGTGTATAGATTTTTGTTATACATATCTCAGAACAATGTCCTGTTTTAATTTATTACATGAATTTACAGTCACAAGTAACTTTATGCTGCTGTCATTCCAGGTCTGAAAATGCACGGAATATTTGTCAAAAGCAATGCCCGAGAAATTCTTGTCGCACACATCGAGCCAATAAATGCCTTCAGGTATGAAGAAGGATATATTTAGCAGAAAGCCGATAAATTAGCGAAAGGTTCATTACGCGTCCACGTCACGATTTTTAATTGGCAGTGCAGCATTCAATCAATCTTGCTCGTATTCGAATGTAGTCCGCGATTAATAAATACGAATGGAGTGTCAATTAATCGGGCATTAATTAATTCGAGGATTTCTCTTGTGGCAAGGGAGGAAAAAATGAAATGTGACATCAAAGTTTCTGCCGAAGGATAAGTGAAGCGAACTGGTAATTGAGAATGAGCGTAAAAAATGACGATTCGATGGAGATCGATTGATAACGAGAAGACAGCTGGGGAGAATTTCGATAAATTATTGGCTTATTATTATGGCATGAGGAAGGAAAAGGAGAATGGGGGAGGGGGGGGGGGGAGAAATGAAAGTATCGGGAAGACGTGAAGTTTCTTTTCGTTTTCTTCGATCGTTGGACAGAAAAGCCCTCTTTGGGAGGGAAAGAGAAGAGCAAGCAGTCGTTCACGATGGGCAAACACACGCGTGAATCATCTTTCTTTCTTTTTCTCTCTCTCTCTTCCTTTTGCGGTATCTTTTGTTCGCCTATCGTACATAGGACGTTTCGTGTCCAATTGACACCTGCGATCATTATCAAATATTTCATTTCAAAATTCCTAATAAAAATCGAGAAAAATTTTCAGATCGTAGTACCACTATCGTTTTTTTATTTTCTCGCATTATCCCAAAAATAAATATAAGAACATGGGGATACAAGATACACAAAAGAAATTGTCGGATTGATTTTACAAATATTAACAGTTTGCGGTACTCGCAGTACGTCGAAAAAAATATATTAAAAAATACAACAGTACAATAGAAGAATAGGGTTATTCGACAGAAATTTCCGAATCAAATATAAAATATTGTATATTTTATTCCACACATTTTCTGGAAAGATACAAAAAAAATGTTCGACGCAAATTGTGAAATGGAAGATTAAAAAAATTGTTGTTTTGTTTTCTCTAGTTCACATTTTTTAACACATAAAGAGAGAGAGGAAGAGAGAGCGAGAGAGAAGGATTTGAAAGTATCATTTTTATTCAAATTGTTTAAATTGGGCTTTAACAAATATATTGAAAAAGCCTCGCACACCACAGAGGCAGCAATAAAATCGCCCAACTATGCAAAGACCGTCCCGTACATTTTTAAGCCGTGCGAACGCGAGACCGCAAAAAAGTGACATTTTACTTTTGTGAAAATCGCCCTCTCGTTTGGCGCAGCGAACGATTTCCGTTTTAAAATTGATTCGGACCATTTCGTCTTTTTTCGCTCGCTCGCTCCCTCTCTCTCTCTCTCTCTCTCTCTCTCTCTCTCGTCCACTGTATAATAAACGGCAGCGTGGATAATTAAATGTCCCGCAAATATCCCCTGATCGATCGAGGCTCGGATCTGAATAATTGGAATTCGATTATAATTGAAGTCCTATCGAATTGTGCGAAACGAGTTTATCGTAATCGAGGACACAAATCGTTCGGGCTCGGAAAAAAAGGGTTGTATTTCACCCTAAATCCCCCATGCATAGTTAAGGTATCGTTCCTCAGGCTCGTTTCGCATTCAGCCGGTGTATAGCCTGTACAGTCTATATGTTTTGCGCAGACGTTCAGGGCGTTTCTATCTCGTACGCTTCGCGAATTCGTAAGATTTGCATCCTCCGCGTTCGCCTATTTCACTCGTGATTTTAACCCTTTCGTCTTTTCTGTCATCGATAAAGCTCCCTTATTCTCTGATCTCCGCTTATTGTTATTTTTACTCGCCCTTTTCGTTCTCGTCTTATCATTGTCATGGTGGCAATAACGATAATGACCGTAATAATGATAATAATTATTACGGAGTGTCTCCCCGTTCGAATATCGGTCGAATAAACGTATGTGATTCGTCCGGATAGCGGCTCAGTTCACGCCGTATTTCCACGTACATATTATTGTGATATATATATATATATATATATATATATATATATATATATATATATATATATATATATATATATATATAATATATATATATATAATCGTCCGGATTTCTATCCGTACGAAAAACGAAATTGTTAAACAACCCATCTGGACGAATAATTTAGACGTAGTCGTCCGAATAAAATCTTTATAACTTTGTTGGGGTTTGTTTGGGCTTGGGCTTTGTTTGGGTTTGGGCTTGTTAGAGCTTGTTTGTTATTATTCCTTTTCTCGTGACATACTTATTTTTTTGTTGCAATAACTGATAAATCGCTTTATCACTTTTTCGTCCCTCCACTTTAGTTGGCACGTCGAAGTATTTTTGTCTTTAATTAATAACATTATTGTCATGATAAAAAAAATTTTGAACTATGGTTATAATAAAACAAAATTGTAAATTACTGTAATGCTAAAACAAAATGATAAATTATTAAAATAATACAACGAAATTTTAATTTATTGTAATGAAAAATAAATTCTAAACTATTGTGATAATAATTGTAAATTATTGTAATGATAAGTAAAACAGTAAATTGTTGAAATAACATAATATAATTGAAAATAAAATCGTTTCCGATTGATTTATTGACGTCTGGGTTGACGCAGAGAGAGGGAGTAAGGAAAGGCGAGAAAAAAACGCACAATTCAACGATACCGGAAAATCTTTCGTTTAAACGCGCCCACGATATTGTTCTTCTCGAAACAAAACAAAAAAAAAACCAAACGAAAAAAAACATGCCCCCAGCCTGAGGGCGTACCGCTGGCAGGTGAGCAGAGCCAGGGACGTGCTCGTCTGTGCACGGGCGGCACCGTGTACATAACTCTGCCAGGGAATCCCCGTAGGATCATTCTTCGCGTGCAAGTGTCCTCGAATTCTCGTCTGGAATTTCACGTCCCAAAGGGCGACTCAACGAGAACGCATCCTCGCTGAGGATGAACCGCGGGCGTGTGCGATGCACGCCACGCAAGGCATTGCTAGAGGTCCACGAAAGGTTCGAGAAAGGTAAAACGCGCGAAAGGGTGGCACGCGAGACGAAAATCCTGCGCATAGGGCACCACGCTCGTGAAGCGCCCATACGATGGAGGCAGACAGAGCGACCGTGGTGAACGGGCTCGGGGGGACCGAAAATTCGCGACGAACCCTTTGATGTCGTTAAACCGAAAACCTCCGTAAACGATGGCGCCCGACGTTCGTAGCTATATATGTGTATATGTACACACCTAAATCCACATACTTATAAATTATGTGTGTGTGTATATATGTATGTATGTATATATATATATATATATATATATATATATATATATATATATATATATATATATCTAAATGTGTATGTATGTATATAAAGCTCCATACACATTTACATACACATTTATATATATAGGGCGTCCTCTTATGAATGGATAACCCTGCAACCGTCGATAGCTCAGGTCATGTCTTGCTATATGTTGAAATTTCAGTTTAGTGAAAGCCCCACTGTTTCAACATAAAAATCATCTGCTTTTGGTTTGTCGCATGCCATTTCTACAAGTGTAACTTTTTTGACAAGGTTAAAAAAAGATATTCTTGGTTATTTGCTTTATGTAGAAAATTCTTCTTTTTAACCTTAAATGTTAAGGGGTTAGGCCACAGTAACGGGTATAAAATCATGTGCGAATTTAACAATTTTTTTCCGTATAAAAAAGTGATTCACTCATAAAATTAATTACACATGTATTTAGTATGAATATCAAACTGTTGGAAAATATACATTTTTTTTCGATGTACAAAATGGTCGATTACTAATATTTTCTTTTGTTATCTTTCTTTTAGGCGCTCCGCGGCGTGACATTTAGCACCCACACTTTTTTACCTAGAACAAAAAACAAAAACTCTTGTCAATCTACATTAGAATACCTAGAGAAGTACGTACGGAATTTAAAAAATGTTGTTTTATTCAAAAGTTGTAGGTATTTGAATTGAGTTGTAGGTATATGAATGAATTTTCAGTGAAAAATTTCGTATAAAACTGCTCATAAAATGAAAAGTGTTCGATTAATCAGACATTCCGTACGTACTTCTCTGCGAAATGCAATTAGGAATATAACCTTTAATTTCGAAGTAAATCGAGTGAAAATTGTTGAAGTTATTTGTCACGCCACTTGGAAAAGCTGTTTCGAGAAAAACGCGTTTAAAGTTTTAGGTACTCTATGACCGTGCCAGAGGTGAGCTTACTTTATACGCTCAAAGTCGGTGAAAAAAAATGTTCTTGCTATAAATCGAATAGTAACTTAATCTTATGATGATAAAGCACCGTTTTAGCGAGAAAAAAAATCGATTTTTTGAAAATTCTACTGTGGCCTTACCCCTTAACTTTGTGAAAAAAAATCTCATGCAGAATTTCCGTACAAACCAATTCGAACATCTGACACCTGCGGTGTAAAGAATCTACGGATATTATACAAAGTGCAACTAATTCATGGCATTGTAAATGTAATCAGATGTTTCGAGTATTAAAAAAAAACCTGTAAATAATATGAGTCTGTTTTTATTATTGTTCAAAGAATATTGTTACATCGAGGTATATGATTGGGTTTGTTTGGGGTGTTTTCGGTCTGTTTGGATTTGTTTGAACAATAATTACGATATAACTTTTGTAATATATTCGTAATGCAAGTTGTAATATCCTTTTTTAGGTTATAACAAGATTAGAATTTAGCGGGGAGAGAACATTTTCCAACCAATCACAGGCATTCAGCATGGGGCACTCTACTCCGACACAGTGGTGGTGAAGTGGGGGTAGCGTTAGTTTCGTGTGACTTCCTGCTAACTCACAGTACCTCAACAAACATATACAGTTTTAAATCATTTTCAGTCCTCAAATGCTGAAAATGTACTACGCATTTTGTGACTATCACTTTAAAAAGTTGCTTAGTCATTGTCAATTCATATCATTTCTAGAAATGGCATGCGAAAAACCAAAAGCAGATGATTAAAAAAAAATAACATAAAGCCCAAAATCTCGAGAACTGGAACTTTGACTAAACTGAAATTCCAGCATATATAAGGACATGGATCTGATCTATCGACAGCTGCAGGATTATCCATTCATAATAGAACAACCTGTATATATATTGTACCCCCCCCCCCCCAAAACTCCAAGAGAACGAAAAAATGTTCTGCACTTCTGGGCCGGGATTCGAACCCGGGACCTTTCGATTGCCGGTCGACTGCTCTGACTACTGAGCTACGCCAGCCCGCTTACCTCACTTTTCTCGGATAGTTTCGATATTCGTAAAGCAACGTTACACTATATATATATATATATATATATATGCGCGCGTGCGCGTGCGCATGTGTGTGTGTGTAAAAATTCTTAATTTTTTTACAAAAATATGTAATATATATATATATATATATATATATATATATATATATATATATATTGAGGAAGCTTTATATACATGTATATATAGGCGGTGGGTGCATTGCTGGCCTTAGTCACGAAAATAGCAGAAAAATATTTTTGACCTTTAGTTGCGAGGAGGGGGGAGGGGGTTCGAGCTGCAAAAGCTTTTAGGATATAAAGCGATCTACATGTGTATTTTTTCTTTTACATTATGTATATACACATATATATTCATACAAAAAAGAGAATGTATGTGTATATATTTGTATAGATATTGCGGGAGATAGAAGTTTTATTCACGGCGAAAATCTCTCGGTAAACGGTCGCCCGGATTGCCCGTAAAAATGTTTCAGCTTGACGAAAATCTTCCCTAAACATTTCTTTTCCCAGGTTGTACGCATTTTTGCGTTTGCACAGCCCGCAATTCACAGAATCAATTTCGCGAGAGACTTTTTGACCCGACCGGTTATCCCTGTGCGTTTGTTTGCTCTTACCCACGCGAGAAAAAAAAACTCGTTAAGGTAGTTCCTCTGCGAAAATCTCAACCAAAAGTTTACATACCATGTTCATGTTTAAAAGATTGATAATTGATTTGAATAGTAATAAATAAAACTAAAAACTACGTAATATTGACTCGGTACTAGTCGATAATACGATGGATATCATTTATTGCCATAAAATATATTTTATATTGTGTTTTTGATCTACCATTGCCAGTAAACTTTTTGCCGGGACTGTCCAGACTTTGCCCCAATTGTTTTTTTTTCCAGGCTTTGCCAGGCTTTGCCAGGCTTTGCACCACAATTGTGAGGGCTTTTCATGGTTATATCTTGGAAACTAGATGGTGAATCATTCTCATTTTTTTTCACATTATTGGTGATATCTTACTCTAGCTTATCCTCGTTTTTTATCAATTTCTTAATTTTAGTTTTGACGGTAAAATTAATGATGCTCTGTTTGCCAATCATAACGCATTTGTTGCGTGTAAACCAAGCCAACTTTAAGTGTAAATATCTCAGGTTTGGGGTGGTCAAACTTATTCAAATTGCACAGATGTTTGGATAATGTATTGAATAACATATATGTCAAATTTCAACCATTTCTTAATTCAACTCTTCTGTGGAGGTACTACCTTAAAGAGCAGGCCGCGTTGAAGAAAATAGAAAATAATATCGTGCGTACGAATTTCAACGTATGACTGTTTTACGAATCCGTACGAATTTTAATTCGAACTGATTCGCAATTCGACCAATTTTGAGAGTTTGTAATGCTTGAATTAATGATATTTGCTCCCCCCCCCCAGCCTGGATTGTTTTTGTTCGCTCTGCTCCGAAAAGTGCGAACGAAATTTTTGCGGCGTGTGGGAGGAGGTTTTTATTTGTTCGCTTGCCAGTACCAGATGATGATCCCTTTGTTCTCGAATTTCACTAGCCTCATCCTCCGCTCGTTTTCCCGAGATCCCGGCGCCAGTTGAGCAAAATGAAGAGAAAAAAGGCAAAAAAGTAAAAGGAAATTCCGTCGACAATTGAACGAGCGAGAATATTCGTAAGGAGTACGAGGCGAAAAAAAGAATGAAAAAAAGGACGTTTGTCCTTTATGTCCCCACTGCGACTCTCTCGTCTTCTTTGATCGTTGCACTCTGTTGTATAAATATATAAATACGCATGCGTATGCGCTAGTGTGTGCATATCGAAAAAGAAAAGATTGACGATTCGTTATTACGACTGGCTGATTCGTTTAATTGAATATTTTTCTCTTTACGATAATGTTACAATTCAAGATCGTCCATGCGATAAAGTCTCGGAGAACGAACTTCCATTCCCCGGTTACGTCTTCTATTCCCTATGAATACACGTATCTGATAACAAATTTATTGATGTATGTAATGTAATCAATTTTAAATAAATAAATGAAAAAACATATACAAATGAATAAATTAATGAGTGAAATGAGAAATGAATATATGAAATGAGAAACGAATACATCAATAAAAATATAGATATATATTTTTTTCATTTATTTATAGTACTTGACAACATGAAGTATCCAAAGGTCCATGCAAAATAAATGGAAAGGTGCCTACTTAATTTTTTCGACCGTCGAATACCATACATTTGTTGTATATAAAATGGATAACGATTACTGTAATATAACAATATTATTCATAGGATAATATAATAATAATAATATATAATATTACATTTTTTAAATCAGAATGATGTCACAGAAACCCCACACTCGAGGTTACGTTGACGGTATTGGATATTACAAATTTACAATAAATTCATAATATCCGATATACTACGCTGGACAAAACAAAGTGGGCACCTTCCTATTTATTTTGCATGTCCCTTTAGGTACCTTATTTTGTTCAATACTATAAATAAATGAAAAAAGAAACATATACATGCATACATATATATATATATATATATATATATATATATATATATATATATATATATATATATATATATATATATATATATATATATATATATATATATATATATATATATATATATATATATATATATTTCATTTCTTAGTATCGGTATTCATGCTATTTATAGTATTGGAAAAAAATATATTTTTTTTTCATTCATTATTTTGTAAATTTATTTACGTATTTATATAGATATTGCATATATGTATATATTTCTATCTGTGCATCTATTATTCCTTTTTTCCAAGTGACGCATCACCACGTCACTTCTTACATGGCGTAGAGAGTTACAAAAAATCCAAGTTTCAACATGGTATAATGAGGGTTAAAAAAAAGAACATCGATTGTCCCCAGCGAAGTTTTTCGGGGCCAGAGATGACACGAATCGTCGAGACGTGATCACACATACGAAGCTTAACAATCGACTCGTTATACGGTTCCTCCGTGTAGTATTGTGCGCGTACCGGTGACTCCGAACATGCGAGTTTCTCGCTATGCGTGCGAGGAAACTGTACGTTTCTCGTTGTATCGATCACGAGAGTGTAGCCTCGTATGCATCGTCGGAGTCTTCTTCTTCCAACGAGCTCCCAGGAAAACCGGCTTCCAAGTGAATAACGATGAGACACACTCAGACATTATTCTCGTCCCTTTGATATCGTCGCTCGCGCTGCTCGCTACGACACACTCGCGCATCCGTATGTGCATATCATCCGAAACTGTGATTAATGATCGCCACACAAACCCTTCTTGTCACTTCTAAGGCCGGAGTAAACTAAGTCCCCTTTGTGCACTCGAGCGCACCTTGGCGAGCATTTACGCGCTTCTACTTGCCCATATTAGTGTGGAATAAATTGTTGGGTCACTATATATATATATATTTTTTTTAGTTTGTTTATAAAAGAAATGATTATAATTATTAATAAAATTGACTTATTGAAATAATAAGAAAATATATGATTTCAAGATCCCATTATTAATAATAATTCCATTGATAATATGTACGAGAATATCTCCAAGTCGATTGGATAGGCTTGGAGATTTTTTTTCCAATTCCAATCAATTCCAATGACTTGAATTAATTTTATTGAATGAATATGAAATAAAAAAATTCAATACTTTTCTTTTATTTACAAGATGTAATACCAAAATGCTTGTAGATCGTAAGTATCCCAGAATTGAATCTCGATGCATTTTGACAATAAATAATTACATAATATGGTCCCAATCCTGTCGATTCTAATAAAATTCTAATCATATTGCGTCTAATAATTTTAAAAAATATTAACTTTTCTTATTTTTTATTTATTTAATTCAAATTAATTCAATAAATCATTTGTTGAAGTCATTGAATTTTATTACTGATAACTAATTTATTGAAATTATTGCAAGCTATTGGCTTTTGATTCGTCCAACGGTTCCTGTCCTAACATATAATATTTTTTTGTCTACTCAATGTCGAGTTATACAAATCAATATGTTCGATACCGAAATGCTAAAGTAATATCAAAGAAATGTATGAAATTATATATATTTCCTTGCTCTCAAATATTCGTAAATTGAAATAAAAATGAATGAAAATTGCGGCATTCGTCGTATTACGTATCGAGCAAGCTTGTGCAAAGGTCAATGCTGTGCATGTTCCAAAATCTAATGGACTAATGTCCACGGTAGGGAACGTAGGTATATCCGAGATCTTGGATTAAGCACATAGTCGCAGGTCTATCGGAACGTGTGTGTGTGTGTGTGTGCGTGCATATATACCATAGGCATCGCGTATAGATACGAATGTGAAACATAGGATAGCAATCTCTGTATCACTGCGCGTTTTGGGGCTCTGGTGTTTGAGCGTTTATTCCTTCTCGCGTAGGGCAAATTCTCGTTCGAGCCTAAAGGGGGATGGAGGAGGAGACAGTGGAAGAGAGAGAAAGAGGAAAAGAGACAGAGAAAGGGAGAGATGCGAAGGACTCGTAGTTAGGGTAGTGCAGACTATAAGAGGCGACCGACAACCACCACCGTTGCATACCCGGGGCGTTGGAGAGGGGGTGGGCATATATATATATATATACACACATACACACACACATTTATGTATGTATGCAAGTATGTATATGTAGACAAGGTTGCCCGAAGCTTTCCGGACTGCGCTGGGGCGTTCTCTCTGTGCGTCGGCTCACTGCAAATAAAGCCTCACCCGCTCGGTTTGTTTGAAACATTGAGCAAACGTCGGTTGTTTAACCGGGCGAAGGATTTAGAGGTGGTTGCCGGTTGCCGCTATATACGGTGAAGTACCCAGGATAAAGGAAGAAAAAGAACGAGGAGACGCGGACGGACGGAGGGAGAGAAAGAAAGAAAAAAGTGGGTGAAAGGCGAGCAAACCCGTTCTGGGATCGCTGTTTTTTTCGGCGTGTCCTGCTTCGGTCGAACGCGAATTCTTCATCCCCTATTTCGATCTGTTGATCCGCGTTTTCCTAAGTCTTTCTGGACCATCTGCTTGTTCCGTCACTCCTTCTTCACTTCGAACTCCTTCTTCGTCACCTCATTCTTCCCTTCGACCTTCTTCTTCGGCGCCAGCTTCGCGTTCCTCCTCCTCCTCTTCACCGAATCCTTTAGTCTTTCTCCTCCGTCTTTTCTGCCTTCCTCTCCAACTCCTTCACCTTCTGTTTCTTCATCTGTGGCGTTCTTATTTTTTACCTCTTTCTATTTCGTATGTCCTCATTTCGTCTTCACTTCGACTACTGCTCCTTTACTTGCTCCTGCTTGTGCCATTTCGTCTGTTCGTCCTCCTTCGCGACTCCCTTCGACTTTCCGTCCTTTTTCTCTTTCTCGTCCTCCTTCGTCGCGACGCTCTTCTTCTTCACTTTCTTCGCCTCCGTAATCTCCTCCTCCCCGTGCTCCTTTTCCACTGAATCCTCCTCGTGCTCCTCTTCCTCTTCACCGAATCCTTCTAGTCCAATTCGTCTTCTCCGACTCTTTCCCCCTGCTCCTTCACCTTCTCCTTCTCCAGCTGGTACCTCCTCCATCTCCTTTTGCTCCTATACTTCTACCACTGCCCTTCCACTTGCTCCTCCAGCTCCTTCGTCCGTGGCTCTGTAGTCTTCCCGAGTCGAAATTTTCAGCCTATTTTAAAGGCCTTTGATCGTATGTCAGCCTCACTTGAGTCTGTTTACTGCTAGAAGTCCTACTATGGGCCGCCACATGCTCGTTCTTTGCTGCTTACCTCCTGCATAGGCTCTTGTACTCCTACCTAACCTAGGTGAAGTCGTTGCAGCTCCTCTTTTGATTGCGTTTTGACCTATCGCGTATTTGGCTGTTTCGACGAAACGAGGGTGGGGATGGTCGCATTCGAAACAGCGGGTCTGATAGTTTTCAGTAACCGTCATGCGTTGGACTAGGAAGGACCGCGCGTTCGCCGTATAGGGCTACTTTTCCAATGGCCTTTCCATTATCTCCACCCAGCGAACCTTTCGCATTCGCTTCAAACTTGCCCCTGCAGCTCCAGCAACTCTCCAAAGTGGAAGAAATGGATCTTGGGCAAATAGTTACAATATTTTTGATAGGAATTGCCCTCACGTATGCATGTATACGCGGATCCCTATAGCAGACACGCATGCATACGTATAGGTACTAGTATACGTGTGTTGGTGTATACCTAGGCGTGTATGTGTGCGGGTATATACGTGTGTCTGCGCATGCGCGTATTCAGGCATATGTATCTCTATATGCATAATAGAGTGTATGCGTGTGCGTGTGTACGTGTGCCAATCGACGTCCTCCTTAGCGCCTGCAAGTGGAGAAAAGGGAAATTTGTTCCCGTTCTAGGCGTTAAGTAGGAGCTCATTTTATATTGAATACGAAGCTATTTTACTGCCTTTATCTCCTACCACTGTGAGGATCTGGAGGGTCAAAATAGGCTGAAAATTTCGACTCGGGTTGTTTCGAGGGATGAAGCGAAAGTGAGAAATGGAAGACAGTTGGAGGAGCAGCCAGGTGGACAAGGAGGCGAGGGAGCTGGAGGGGCGGAAGGAAGAAAGGAGGAGATGGAGGAGGATCAGATGAGACAGAAGAAAAAGACGGAGAGGTTGGAAGAAGCAGGAGGAAGCGGTGGAGGAGCAACAGTAGAAGTAGAAAAATCAGGACAGCAGAAGGAAAATAAGGAACCCGGTGGAGGAGGAGAAGGTGAAGTGCATCCTTCTTCTGTTCCTTTCCTTCTTCTAGCCCTCCAGCTCCCCGGCCTCTTTCTCCTCCTGGATTCTCCACCAACTGTCTCCCATTTCTCACTTTCGCTTCATCTCCCGTTCGCCCTTCCTCCTTCCACTCTTTTTGCATCACGCTTCATTCAACCTCTTATCCCACGACTCAAGCTTGTCATATTTTATCCGAGTCTTTTGCCTCTCTCTCTCTCTCTCTCTCTCTCTCTCTCTCTCTCTCTCTCTCTCTCTCTCTCTCTCTCTCTCTCGCGCGGTCTCTCGAAGTTTGATCGGGCCCCGCTTGATTTCATTGAATCGATTGGCGACGAGCGTTCGAGGCTTGGCGGAGACGGGAAAATGATGAAGGCAGAGCAAATTTTACGTTCCAAGAACATGTACAAGTCAATCTACTAATTGTCCCGTATAAATTCTCTTGCTCGAATTTAACTTGGGGTCGTATCTTTAATTGGGGAGAACGAGGAGATGCGTTTGTATATATATATGCGTGTGTATATAGAGGAATGGGCAATACCGTTATCCGTGGGCGCCAGAGAACTCATCTCCTTCTCCGAATCTCTCTCGAGATACGAGACGATGAGTCGTTAAAACGCTTTATCCTAGCACCTCCCCAGCGCATCGCCCATAATAAATTAATTAACGAAGAGACACCGAGACGTTTATTGTCCATGGAACTGACCGACTTTGCCGATCCAATAAAATTAACCAAGATCCTTTTCAGCCTCCTCCCAATATTAAGTCTCCTGCGACAACCAATAAAGGAGCCCTTCGCAAATATACATCCACAAAAATATATATATATATACTCGCGAGTTAATGAAGGACGATAGTAAGTCTAAGAAAATACCGATACAGTGATTCTCCGACTTTCATGTCTGAATTAAAAAAAAAAGTTTTGTTTCATTTCCTTCGAGCGTTAATAATGGTGAACGAGAAAGATCGCGGACATGACGCAGTTGCGGCTTTACGATGATCGAGCTCCCCTCACCGCTCCCTGAACCTTCATTCCCAGGGCCTCCCCGCGGAGCTTTCCGCCGGGGTGATGCATTATCGTAAAATAATTTTAAGATCAGGAGCCTCGGGTTGCAGACTAGTGTCGGGTCTGATAAAAAAAAAACTGGTCGGGGAAGAAGATTGAGAGTGTCCTGTTTCACCCTCTGCGAGAGCGTGATTATGTTTGCTCTCATCGTTTAACAACACCCACACACACACGGATATGTACACAATACACAGGACAATTTCCGACTATGCGCAAATAATGGTTGACTATGTACACGGTGTCCCAGTCGAACGGAACTGTCCTTCAACAAAAACAATGGTTTCGTCATTTGCAACGAGAGATTTTAAGAAATTTGTATTTCGTAACGGATCGAAAAATCAGACACTTCCGATAAAAATTGGACTGACCAAGTCTTGCTCATTTTTGCATATAAAACGCAACGAAAATGAGTATTGGCATAAAAAAATAAAATAAAAAAATGGTTCCGCCTGGACTCCGGGTTGGGCCCGGGCCCAAAATCGGAACCACCAACCGCTTGCTCTGATGGAACGCTACTACTTTTGTTTCAAAACTTTCTTCACAAAGAGCCTAGTTTTCGAGTTATCGCGGTGTCCAATTTGAATTGGGACACCCTGTATAATGTGCACGAAGGGGGAGTCTTAATCCGATCTCGGCTCGTCTTATATTGTCCTTTCAGCTATAAAAGAGACTGACATTGATTGAAGGTAAATTTCGTTTATTTCCAGCCTCGCACTGAAGATGCGATGAGATCGTTTTATTTTTTTTTTCATGCGCAATATTTTTTTGCACTTCTCGTCAGCATTTGGCCAATAAAAGAATCGGTAACATTTCTGCTAGACGAATAGAGGCATTCTGCGCTGCGGGGTTATACTCGTCGATGATAAAGTCTTGCGACCACCCATGCCCCTCTGATGGTCGGCGAACTTCCATTATATAGGGTGAGCTTGTGGAAAGGGGCGACGAATAAACCGGTCACTCTGACTTTTAACGATTCATATACGTGTGCCTACATCGGGCTACACGCATGAGTCGTTTGGAAGTGACTGCCCCCGTAAAAAGTGCATTATCCCGGGGCAATACGGCGACCTAAAAAGCTTTCCTCTTTCATTCTTTGACCGTCTGCAAAAATGGCAAGGGCTCCCGAATGCCCCTAGATTTGCCCGTTTGGTGCTTTTACGGCTGCGTTTGTTTTAGTTTTTTCTTATCGATCTGAGTCACGGTACCGAGGGCTGAGGTACCGTGTACAAAGGCTATTGGTTTGGTTTTTTTCATTGAACTGATTCACGGTACGAAAAACTGAGGATCAGTTGCTCATCTTGTTAGAGTCTCTACGGTATTCATTGTCGCCCTGTTTATTCTTTGTTTTCGTTAATATTGTCTTCAAACCGACCACAATCGTGTGTAATAAAAAATTAGGTTTGTCTATAAAAAAGTAAAGGTGACCTTCGCTTGACCTTGACACCTTCACTGACGAAATTTACGACTTGGCCATCATACGCCACCGTCGAAAACCGCCAACTTTTGTTGAAACTTTTTTTTTATCGGAGCATTGGTTCTTGAGATAATTCAACATTCCACTTCCATTGGGACACCCGGTATATGGTGGCAGCACTTGCGAAAGCTTCAAAGCGCCGTAACTCCGGCAATTTTTCTACTAGAGAATTTCTTTTTTTTTTAGTTGTACGTGCCTTCGATCCGGCGTCAATTGTGGGTAATAAAAATATATATTTGCTTTAAAAAAAATATTCCATGGTCCGTTATGAACTGTACCTACCACCATTTTATTGGCCATTGGTTCGATACTCAAGGTCACGTTGCTTGGCGGTGTCGACGCCAAATCCTCAATGGGTCACGCAGCGACGAGCGAATCGACGTCATTAGATGGGATTCGTTTTTTTTACTTCTCTTTTCGATTCTCTAGGCTTTTTAATCCGCAAGAAGGTGAATTAGTGTCAACAGGCGATGCAAGGAAGTTAACGAAGCATAAGCGATTTGCCACGGATGTTTTCACACAATCGAGTCGTAATGAGGGGTGCGGAGGGCGATAAGAGTTGTTGGAAGTGAATGGTCTAGAAGCGAGATTGGGTTCGTCAATAATTGAAGAGGGAAAACGAGTATCTCATTTTTACCAATGGTGACGCCATGCGAGGAAAGCAAAATGAGAATTAACGAATGAATACACATACATCTATATTTTTATTTATTTACGGCTTCGCCCGCTTAAAAATAAAATTTGTCTTTCATTTTCAAGCGGCCCTTGAAGTGCAGTGAATGAAGGAGAATTCATTCTTGTTCTTTTTGCTACTTCCATGACAAATAATCATGACACAAAAAAATACAAAAAAATCCATGAACATAAAATCACGCGAATAAATATATTTGCCACTGATATTCACTGCATGACGTGATAACAAGAAAAAAAAATTGGTTTCCAAAACGATTTTTTTACATGACTTTATACCCTGAGAAGAAAAATTATTATTTAGAAATGATTTTTATTTATTTATTGAGGTCTCAATTAATTTTTGAGTTGAAATTCTTCTTTCATATTGTTCTGATTCTTTGGTGCACAGACTTTAACCCAAGTATCTACACCAAGGTATCAGAAGTACCAGAAGAATTTCGCTTGCTGGTTGATGCGCGAGCCGGTGAACGGCTAAGCGGTCACTGCTCAGAGTATTGACCATGCATAATGCTGCTTAACTCGAAGTACCGCCGGAGCCGAGCCCCTACCGCCCATCCCCCAGTGCCGGTATTTATTTAGAGTTTTTAAAAATTGTATATATATATATATATATATATATATATATATATATATATATATATATATATATATATATATATATATAAGTATCCAGAAAATAATAGTATACATTTTTTTATTAATTATTATTTAGGGCGTTATATATACAGGGTGTCCTGTTATGAATGGATAATCCTGAAACTGTTGATAGGTCAGATCATGTCCTACTATATGCTGAAATTTCTGTTGAGTAAAAGTCCGACGGTTTTCAAGATGAAAACCATCTGCTTTTGGTATTTTGCATGCCATTTCTACAAATGATAACCTTTTTTTATCCGGTTAAAAAAATACTCTTGATTATTTGTTTTATCTAGAAAAGTCTGCTTTTTAACCTTAAATGTTAAGCAACCTTTATGAAAAAAGATCTTATGCAGAATTTTCATACAAATCAATTCGAACGTCTGATTTTAATAGCCTGCGGTGTAAAAAACGTCTGATTTTAATAGCCTGCGGTGCTTTTCCCAATAGATAATTTGCAATATCACGAGAACTTTTCTTTTCCAAATATTTTTAACACAACTTTGCGGATCTCAATTTTTGTGTGTTTCGCTATTGCGGCAGATTTTTTCATGGTTCTTTATGTTTCGAACTAACGCGAAAGAAAGCGCGGAAGAAAACGTAAACAAACCGTGTGGCTGGAGAAGGTGAGACAGCGGCCCAATATTTTTGCACACTGACCGAACGCGTTCGATGTTGTACACAAACCATACACTATACAAACAAAATAATATACCACGCTGTTATGCATATCATAGCTCCCCGAAATATTTGAAATGATGGAGCGGTACAGGCATTAAATATTTGATCGAATAACTGAGAAAAAAAGGTTGGCCCGAAACTTTTGCACGCCACTGTAGATATATAAATATACATATGCACTCAATAACAATATTTCTTCTCGTAAGTAAACTAACAACTTCACCGATAATGAGTTCTTATTTCTTCGGATTTCCATTTGTTTTTTCGGACTTTTGGTTTTCGAAAATTTCACATGGCTACTTTTACGAGACTGTCGGTTCGATCGAGCGAAAACTTTTTTTCCACCCAAAACAATTAATTGAAAAAAAAAAACCCAATCGAGACGAGCTAAATAGTTGGAAAATAATGGACTGAGTGAATTTGAAATTTGGAAAGATCAGGACTGTTATTATCAGGTGTCGAGCTTGTTATTCGTGCAGGGCTTTGGATAATTGTCGAAAAAAGTACGGGTGGGACTTTTAGGTATCTCCGATGACCGAGTAATATGAACCTAATTATACAATGACACTATAATGAAGAGGTCTCTCGTTTTCCAGGTACTTCTAGGGGTAGAGGCGAGACTGCGAATTTCACCCATTAATTTTAACAAGGTATTTCTTCACTATAGTCTCCTGAAAGACTACTAGGGGAATCGAGGGAGAGAGAGAGAGAGAGAGAGAGAGGGAGAGAGAGAGAGAGAGCCCGCGACAGGGGTGCAGGAGAAAACGATGTTTTTTTCTTTTTTTTTTAGTGTCTCACAGTAGTGAGTTCTCTCAGCAGTTCATTATCAATGCCTGTGCACCTTACAAAAAGTATCACAATCAATTTATTTGCAATGAACTGCTAGTTCTTCGTCTGTTCCAACTTTCCCCCATCATGTTTCATATGTGCATTATTTTCACAATAAAAAATAAATAAATATCTATTGCCATTACAAAAACCAGTGTGAATTGATTTGGAATAAATGATGATTGTAATGGCTTGTGAATTTCCACAATCAACATTGAGTAAACTATAATAGGAAGGAATTAGTAAAATAACCACAATCAATTTTGAAAAAATACTAGCTGGAATGATTTTTAAAACAAACTGTATCGATTTTGAATACATAATAAATGTAATAATTTTTAAAATGAACAGAATTGATTATCAACAAATAATTATTGTTGTAATTTATAAAACAACCACAATTAATGATGAAAAAAATAATAGTTTTAACGCCCAGTGAACAAACCACCCTCAATATTAAATATTTCCAGAAAATAATACATCAACCTCAATATTAAATATATTACAAAATGAATGAGCCATCTTTAATATTTTATATTTCCAAAAATAAATAAACCAGCCTCAATATTTCATATTTCCAAAGAAGAATAGACCACCCGCAACATTTAATATTTCCAAAAGCGACTGAACCACTCTCAACATTGAATATTTCCAAAAAGTAGTAAACCACCCCAACGTTCAATATTTCCAAAAACAAATGAATGACCTTCAATATTTAATATTTCCAAAAAGAAAAAAAAACACCACCACAACTTTCTCCCTCCGAAATTGCACATTGGCCCCTACCGCGTTTCCCCAAAAACGCCCGCAATTCTTCGCCCCACCGCAGCCCCCCTCCTCCGTTCACTTGCGTCAATTTTTTCCAACCGAACGATTTTCATGCTCTCTTCAATCGTCCCTCCGCAAATAAGATTTTCGTGCAATTCGTTGGTCGAATTGTCCGCTATTTGTTACGGGGTGAAGAATCGCGGGCCAAGGGGTCCACGGGGGGTTGGACGAGGTCGGTCCATCGCGAGCGAAATTCATGAATTTTGTATGTACGTAGAAACGTGTACAAGGGGACTGACTTTCGGATCGACGAGGGCGGTCATAAGGCAGAAGGCGATCGACAGGGAGAAGGACTCGTTTCCTCGCCGGATATTCGACGGTGCCCGTAACTGCCGTAATTACTGTCTCGGAGCGGCCGAGCTACGAGGGCAGGGGGGGGGGCAAATGAAAAGGGGATGATATCCGAGTAGCGGGGTCACTCGCGGAACCTCGAAATTAAGCTTCCACCATGACAGTTGCTTCCTGCCGTATATCCCGTACATTCACGTAGCCACACGAACACGCGAGTCCTCGGCTGGTCGCGTCGAAACTTCGACGCATAAAAGTCCCCGGGGAGCCCGGAGAGGAAGCGTCAAAGGGGACGTTGATACACTCTAACAAACATTCGCCTCGTTCTCGTTCTATCCTCGTATTTCTATCATCCTCCTAATCCTGCATTCAAAATCCCATCCGAACCGAAAAATCGATCGACAACTTTTTTTGACAATTAATTGCGTGGGGCAACTTGGTGGTCGGTTTATTCCGATTGTGAAATTCCGAAATACATATACACATGCATATATATAGGAACACGAATAATAACAATAACTTAATGGCATTTTAATTTATTATAACCTTATTGTATACCACTTCTTGTTTGATTTAATAAATAACTTGTAATATTACTATTATTTTACACACGGGTTCGTTCAATACGTAATCAATGAGTACTGAGTAAGCAATTATTTAATAAAATTAAGTGAATAATGAAAAAAAGATTCATTATATCACAGAGCAATACGTTTCTTTTTCATAATGACACGCAAAGTATTACGGATTAACAAGTAAAAAGAGGAAGCTACTAATATTGAGTTGGTATTTTTAACGAAGGAATTGTAAATATATTGTTATCAATTGTAGTATAAAATTCATTGTAATTATAAATATTTTTAATGCATTAGTAGAAATTGATAACACTTTTATCACTTTTTCATTGAATCCATTACAAGTATTATACATAATTATCATTATGTGTAATATTGGTAACCGATTATTTCTTATTAGATTTTTGATGAAATTAATTACAAATGTTGTTTATACCATTAGTTTTACTTTTTTATTACAATTAATTTTTTTAATTAAATCGTTTATACACGGAGAAAAATACGGCCTTAAATTCTAACACTGGTTGCCAGAATTCTAATATTTAGTGCTAGAAAAGTATAGTAGTTTACTGCCAGTTCGGAATTCTAAGACTTGTTGTTATAGAAATGTGAAAATGATTCTCACACCGTATAGTAAAAATAATACGTGCATATTACATTTGAAACTATTCTCGCGTAGGCGCGAGTTATATTTTCATATGGATTTCACTATACGCATAGCATAAATGTTCGGCGTATAGCGAAAAATATTACGAAGTTATTAGTAAAATGTGACTCTTTATACCGTACTTTTGTAGAATAGTGGAAATTAATTGTTCCATTCACGTGGGCAAAATATATTTTGAATACTACAAAAAATCACAATATGCCGAATAGAGTGTATTATTTGTATCAGTTTACGTGCCATATCGTAGGTTGAAATTTAAATTTCTTCATTATTACTATACCATAATTACAATTTATATCTTCCATTCAATACTTTTTGATATTTAATGATATTGTTTTTAGAAGCATGGTATTAATTCTGAACTACGAGGCTTCCGTTTTCTCCGTGCAAAAATCATACATCTTAATATTCATCTAAATGTCTATATACAAATTATTGGGAAGTTATTCCGATCACCTGGTTGTTCCAAAAACAAACCACAATGAACAAAAACCATATTGACTCGCAAGTAAAGTCAAGTAATTGCGGAATGTGTCGCTTGTACATGCGCCTTTTTGTGCCGCAGATGCGGATCCAAAATTCGGATAGTAAGTGAGATTCTTCCAAACTTTCCCTTCATCTATACATACATATATAGAGGGCATTCCACGCCACATCGACTTTTTTAGACCCTCATCTATCGGATCTTCATATATATACATACACAGGGTGTCCCATTTTAATCTTACACCTGAATTTTCTCGAAAAATATTGCTCGGACGAACTATTGTGTGGAACAAAACTTCTAGGGATTGAAGGGGGACGTTTGAAAAAAATTTATTTGAGGAGCCAAAATTCAAAATGGCGGCGTTACTAAGGCTGACATGTTTTTTTCAAACGGAAACATAACTTTTTTTTATTGCCAAAAAATTTGTCAGCTGAAAACTAAAAACTTTTGTTGAAAAAATTTTTTGATAAAGTTCATAGTTTTCAAGTGAGAACATCATTTTCAATTATTTCAGATGTATCCAGGATTTGTGTGTGTGTGTGTCTATGCGCGCGCGCGCGCGCGCGCGTGTGTGTGTGTGTGTGTGTGTGTGTGCGCGCGCATGTGCGTGCGTGTGGAACACTGTTGAAAATTTTTGTTTTTTTTTGTTTTCAAATTTGGACGATATTTCATGAGAAAATTTTGGAGGAAAATCAATGAAAAATAGTTTTTTTTTTCATTTTAATAGCGTTTGTGCCATTTTCAGGCCCAGAAACGTGTTTCTTTAAATCCTTGACGAACTTTGATCACGATGGGTAGAAAAACACACACACGCGCACACACACACATACACACACACACACACACACACACACACAAATCCTGGATACATCTGAAATAATTGAAAATGATGTTCTCACTTGAAAACTATGAACTTTATCAAAAAATTTTTTCAACAAAAGTTTTTAGTTTTCAGCTGACAAATTTTTTGGCAATAAAAAAAAGTTATGTTTTCGTTTGAAAAAAACATGTCAGCCTTTGTAACGCCGCCATTTTGAATTTTGGCTCCTCAAATAAATTTTTTTCAAACGTCCCCCTTCAATCCCTAGAAGTTTTGTTCCACACAATAGTTCGTCCGAGCAATATTTTTCGAGAAAATTCAGGTGTAAGATTAAAATGGGACACCCTGTATATATATATATATATATATATATATGTAGGGCATTCCACGCTCCATCGACCCTTTTAAACTCGACCCCTTTTGCTGTGGCTGCCATTTAAATACGTTATTGTTTCCTACTAAAAACACTGGTGTGATTTTTTTCAATTTTATTTTACTTTATCGGAGATATGTAATGCATTTTTGAAAAAAAAACGACTTTTTTTCTCAAATGCTCAAAACTTTGTGAAAAATGGACCAAATGAGATCTTTTTACGAATTTTTTGGCTTAAAATGTACTTTATGAAAAAAATTATTGAAAAAACAACTCATCTTCACTCATCATCATCATCATTCACTCATCTTCGATGTAATTTTTTATTTATTTTTTTTTGGAGAAAACAAATTTTTTCTAGTTTACCTTTTTATATTAGAAAAATGATTAATTTAGCGGTTTTTGCCGCGAGACCCATAGTGGTAAGATTAAAAAAAAATCCAAATTGAAAAATTGTTTGTCTTGATTTTTTTAAATGTAGTTTTTTCCTATGATGGTGAAATTTTAAATGGCTGATTCTAAGACATTCATAATTTTTTATCCTTTTAGGCGCAATTTCAATTATTCCTTGTGAAATTTCTTGGCAAAATATTAATTTCAATAGAATAGTACATTGTATTTTTGTTTGACCATAGAATTTATCAACTTACAGTATCGCATCATAGGAAAAAACTAAATTTTGAAAAAATCAAAAAATTTCAATGTTGAAAAAAATGGACAGAAGGATCTTACCACGATGAGCGATTGCGGCAAAAAATTGTAAATTATATTTTTATACGAAAAAATTAATCGCGAATCAAAAAGGTTGGACTGAAAAATTCATATTTTTTTTAAAAAAACTAAAAAAATGATTTCAAAGATGACTTAATGATTTTTAAATATTTTTTGTCATAAAGTACATGTCAAAACAAAAAATTGAAAAAAAAAAACCAATTCTATTTGGTCAATTTTTTAGAAAGTTATCAGCATTTGAAAAAAAACGTCGGATTTTCTAAAAATTCACTACAAATTTCCGATTGTATTAAAAAAATTGAAAAAAATCATATAACCATTTTTAGACGGAAACAATAACATATTTAAATTTCAGCCAAATCAAAATGGGTCGGGTCTAAAAGTGGTCCATTTGCCGTGGAATGCCCCATATATACACACAGCAATCTTGGAACGCTGACCACGCTTGAGACGGTTCGTTGCCGATGATTCGGTTGGAGGGTGCTGCTATAATATACCGGAGAACCCTGCCCAGGACCAGAGAAAGACAGACAGAGAGAGAGAGAGAGAGAGAGAGAGAGAGAGAGGTGGGAAATGGCTTGCACCAGCAAGCCGTTTTCTACCTCGATCTCGTACCACGGACACAATTAATAAGGATTCTTCGCCCTTCTCTCCTCCTCAATTCTTACCACTTTCTCTTCCATACTTTTTTCCATTCCTCTATCAGTTCGATCCCCGTGGCGCGTACCTATCGCCCTTCCCTCGGAGACGAGGACGGAAATGCTAGAATCCATGGAAGGAGCTAGAGAGGGCGAGAAGGGGCCAAAAAAATCCGAGGGCAAAAGAAGAGCAAGGATGAAAGAGCAATGAAGGGTTGTAAGACGCTTCGACCTCCAGCCGCAGCGTCTGGACTCGAACAATCCTAGACTCTTCTCCACCCACCGCTCTTCGACCTCCTCCTTCACCTCTCCTCCTTCTCTTTCTCTTTTTTCTCGCTCTTCATTGTCGCGGCGCGTGAGTGTGAGGTAATTGATAGGGCTGTAAGAGGGTGAGCGGGTCGCCGCTGTGCACGGAATTGTTTACCCGGTAAGGATTGACCACGCTGTACGCGAAGGCGCTTCAATGATGGTGACCGCATCCACCACCGACTCTTCCGCCATTACCAGGTCCGTGTATATATATATCAAGAGAGAGGGAGAGAGAGAGAGGGAGAGAGAGAGAGAGAGAGAGAGAGAGAGAGAGAGAGAGAAAGATCCACCTCCCTACACCCTCCTCTCTTCGCATTCCGTTGCGTTGATCTGCGGAGGCTCTCGACCTTCCTTATCCAGTCCTTATGATCCTGCAACTGTCGATAGGTCAGATCATGTCCTACTATATGCTGGAATTTCGGTTTAATAAATGTCCCACGGTTTTCGAGATAAAAATCATCTGCTTTTGGTTGTTCGCATGCCATTTCTACGAATAATAACTTTTTTTACGCGGTTTTTTTCAATACTCTTGGTTATTTGTTTTATCTAGAAAAGTCTTCTTTTTCACCTCAAATGTTAAGGAAACTTTATGAAACATCTTATGCAGAATTTCCATACAAGCCAATTCTAACATCTGACTTTGATAACCAGCGGTGTAAAAAATGTACTACGCATATCGTGTCCATTGCTTAAAAAAGTTGCGCAGTTATTGTCGATTCATATCATTTGTAGAAATGACATGCGAAAAACCAAAAGCAGATGTTTTTTTTTAAAGAACATAAAGCCCGAAATCTCGAAAACCATGGGACTTTTACTAAACTGAAATTCTATCATATAGTAGGATAAGATTTGACCTATCGACAGTTGCAAGATTATCTATTCACAACAGGACACCCTGTATATATATACATATTATATATTTATGGACGAATTTCTTCGATCCCTATTTTTTCCTTCCTCTTCCTCTTCCTCCCCATGCGCGGATATGCGCCCCAATGAATTAATTTCCCATCCAATTTTTCCGATAACATTATCCGTTAATTATTCAATTATAATTTCGGACGCCTCGTTACACCCCAAGGGACCGCTCCTAAGAACATTATTTTGTTGAAAGATATGTGCATGAGAATGAGAAAATTCTGTGCCAAAAAGTGGCACAGGTGACATTAGCCGATGAAAAATTCTCTTTAACGATAACGAGAGTGAATATTCGATCCTAGCCTGATAATGTTGATAAATTAATAATAATATATATTGTATGCTAAAGATATTTATTTATTAAGTAGGTCTTTTTATAAGAGATAATAATAATATTGGTCGCACAATGAGCGAATGAGAAGTTGCGTGAAATATCGTGATTATAAATGACAATAATATAACATGTTATTATTAGTTACCTATTGTTAGTGTAGTTTAATCATGCAATTTATCATTTTGCTATGATAATATTCGTCAATATTTGTATTCACTACATACATATATATATGATATCTTATTATTATTATTTATCGAGATAAAATAACAATCAATATTAACGGATAATATTGTTTGTTAAACTTAAATAATTTTCATTGATAAAATTGTCCGATAAATTTAATTGACAATGAAAAATTGCATTATGAAAATTCACTACCAATAAGTGTATTTTGATTATATATATTTGTATTTATTGCAATTTATCATTGTCAATTAAATTTATCGGACAATTTTATTAATAAAAATTATTTAAGAATACAAAACACTCTTGATGAAGTTTTTCCGTGTATTACGTCTTCAAGAAAAAAATTATCCTAGATGCATTTTAAAGTGGGTAAACGAAATGTAATTCTATTGGGAAAAAACGTTTTTTTTTTAAACAGTGTTTCATATTCAGAATATAATTATCTGCGTTCTGCTGAACTTAAAATGAAAATTTGTTTTTTTGCAGGATTTTCTATTTTTTTTGCAAATACTACTCATGACAAAAAATACGCCATATTTTTCTTCGGACAGGACTTCAGAAACCATTGAATGTCCTATTATTCTCGCTCGCAAAATCGCACCTTTAAAAAACCCATGGCCATCTCATAATTGCTACTCCGTATACTGAGTGAGGCAACAACTTAGCAGTAGATTGGATCGTTTTTTCCGTCGATTCTGTACTAAAAACTTTGAAATTTTTTTTTTTTTTATCCATTTTTAAGCTAAATCTTGATCGATCATCTTGAAATTTGGTGTGCGAATTTATTTTTAGGCTTGATAAAGTTCTGGAAAAAAGTGGTCCTATTTGAAAAAATGAAAGTGACCTTAAAATCTCCGAAGCTGGATGAACCTTGTAGCCACCACTTGATTACCAACTTCGAACTATGCAACTTTTGTGGGAAAAGTTTTTTCCAAAGCCTAATAGGCTAGAATATTCCTAGAATATTCCTAAAAAGTTTTTTCCAAAGGCTAATATGCTAAAATATTCCTTCTGCTGATAGTTGTGGCTCTACCACGTATATGTATATATATATATATATATATATATATATATATATATATATATATATATATATACGTGGTAGAGCCACAACTATTAGCAGAAGGAATATTTTCTAGCTTATTATATATTCTAGCCTATTCTAGCCTATATATATATTGCACGTGTTGCTACAGTATGTTCACCACCAACCACACCTCTGCGTCTCTGATATTCGACGAGGGTTGCGTTGGCACGTCCTTCGAAGGGCATTAAGCGTTATATATGTATATAAATTCATATATAATATATATGCATGTAACCATGGAACCACATATATGGACCAACCGCACACCTATGGACATCCATGGTCTCGGTCCATCCTGCTCGACCATAGCCCTCGCCGAAGGGTTCGCCTAATTAATGCCGCTAATATACTCCGGAACTCGCGAATTTGCGATGTGAGGGAGATCGATTATATATGTATATAAATTCGCGCGCGCGCGTGTGTGTGTGTGCACTCATCAGTAAAGTGAAGGACTAGAGAGTAAAAAAACGCCCTTTCATCTCGTCTCTCGGTCCATGTTTTCTCCATATCTCTCATAAATTTCCTAGGCTCATCCAAAAAACATACTCGTTCAATCCATCCGGACACGCTCGGGCGGGGCCAGGATGACTTTAATAACTAATTGATACCGGACGGCAGAGAATTTCTCGTGACCGTTCGCGGCATTTTTTCGACTCTGCCGTGATGAAGACACTTGCTTCGTCACCCTCTCTCTCTCTCTCTCTTTCACTCTCCGAGAGGGCCGGTGACGAGATTCGTGAGCTGTTGAAAGAATAAAACGATAGCGATCGAGCATGCGGTGATGGCCCGCGATCGTGAGATATAAATATCAAGGGGTCCCTGAGGCAATGAAATTCAAATTTAAAAAATGAAACACGAGTACACGAAATAAAAGAATGCAATAAAAAATTTGTCCCGCGATTTTATTAAATTCTTTCGATTCGTTGAGGAAACACGAAACATTTGCAACTAACTAGAAAATGTACTAGACGGCAAAAAAAAATTCACCGCAAAAAAATTTCGAAATCAGTGTGACTTCGTCTCTCTCTTTATTTCTCTCTCTCTATATAGACATATGTTATATATATAAACATTATATATATATATATATATGTTTATATATATATTTATGTATGGAATATAATGCCAACACTCAGAAAAAAGATTTATTAAGGACAAAGAATTTTGTCTCCCGGCGAATAAGTTTTCTTATTCGTATGTCGGCCTACTACGATTGTATTAACAGCTAAGAACATTTTTTATTTAACTTTATGTTTAAGATTTACTAAGAATTTTTCTTAACATCTAATACGATATATAAGTTAGAAGAAATAGATCTTTTATGTCCGACAAATAGAGTTTTTCTTAACATCTAATAGGATTCTTCATAATCCCCCAGCTGGTTTTCTTCGAGGAATTGTGTCATTTCGTCCGTCATTATTTTTTCACTTGATCGTTTTTTTCTCACTTAATATTCTTACTTACACTCAAATCATTCCTCACTGTCGAGTTTCTCACTTCCGAAACGCAACACTGACACTTGTGCCAAAAGCATTGGCATAGGAAGAAGCTACATGGTAAGCGTATGCGTGAGCTACATCTGACGAGTGGCCTGCTGTCGGGCCCGTCGCGTTGAAGGGCAAAGTGCGCATGCGCGCATTAGTATCATAGTCGCGAAATAAGAGGTTTTCGTGATTGGAAAGTAGTATTTATTTGATTTGAGGAAATATTTATTCAAATTTTCTATTTTAAATATGGCTTTTAATTGATGCGAAAAATCGGCACGTAAAGAGACATATTTAGTGACGCCGAATAAATTCTGTAGTTACAATCACATAAAAACTGTCTCCATACGAGTAAACGTTTATTAATTTCTAAGAAATTATGTTCTAATGTGCCAATTTATTGAAACATAATAAATCTTTTTTCTGAGTGAATGGGGCATGTATTACCCGGGGAGTAAGCAGCAGTCTACTATACGTAAGGTGGCAAAATTTGCGAAGTATAAATGGCGTAAGAGAACATTTAAAAATAGACAGGATGTAAGTATATATATATATATATATATATATATATATATATATATATATATATATATTACGGTGTACGGAAAAAAATCGATACTTTTTTTTCGGTTGCATCCACCAAAAAAAGGTGAATTAAGGTAAAAAATGAAGAATCCTCGAAGGAGAGCTCGAAAAAATTATTTCGAATGGCGCATTGCATTTGAATATTTTCCATAAGAATAACCCAGGAAAATATTGACATTTCTAAATGTGGTAGTGCAACTCGTCAGAAAAAAATCGCACAAAGATGTCATTAACATATTCTCATGGAGAATCGAATTTGCAACAAAAAAGTTTTTACGAAAAATTAGCTTAGAACAACCGTTCAAGTGAAACCGCTGTCTGAAATTGAATTGATAAAAAAATAATAATTCAAAAGGCTGTAAAAATCGAATTTTTCGCTTTACGAAAAAACTTTTTGGGTTTTTTTTTGTAGAGAATGTTCTGCTCTAACATACAATTTGCATGGAATCGTTCTCAAAATACTTCTCTGATACAAAAAAGAATCAAGTACAACAAGAAATATAAAAGAAACGACGTCCATCATTGATCGTGTTTCGAAAAGTTTTGTTCAATGAATTTGGTTTAATAAGATAAAATAATTTGTTTTTACATTATAATCCTTGATAATGATCGTTCCTTTTTTTAAGAGTCTGTTTGTTGCAATTAGGGTATTTCTTTCGATGATTTTGCACTACACCCAATAAATATTGTAGCTGCTCTTAGTTTTTTGTTAATGAACCGTTATATGCTTCTATCAAAGTGACACCTCGTTCGGCTACGTTATTAACGACTTTTGGACTTAAAAAAAATCTGAGCAACTCAAATAAGTGGCATTTTCCGGCCATAATTCAATATTTACTCTCAAAAAATCACGAGGTAAATTGAATTGCTGGAAAAGAAATAAGGATTCTTGAGTAACGAAATCGCTTATGTCTTTTTTCAGCAACGCTTCCCAATCATTTTTTTTAAATTACTCACTCGGAAGGATTTTTTTATTTTTCTCGAGATTGCAGAGCTTGTACCATTTTTGCTTTCACACTTATCGGCACAGCATTGTCGAAAAACGATAAAGCAACAATTTTCTCGTTAAAGTACCACAAGTGACTAGCTAATTTTTTCGAGGCAGCCCCCCCTACTACAGGATTCACTTCGCAATAACGAATGAAATTTTGTAGCAGTGACAGATCTTGATTTGGGGCCAAAATGAGCGAAAAATGTCGCGGTTTCCCGTTCGTGGCGCTAGTGTGAAGCTTGTAATTTTGCACTACGAGCTACCGCATGCTGCCGCCAGGTGGCAGCGTGTGCTACGGCGCGCACGCCGCTTAAATAATAAAATTTAATTTCAGACAGCGATACCACTTGAACGGTTGTTCTAAGCTAATTGTTCGTAGGAACTTTTTTTGTAGGGAATTCAATTCTCTATCAGAATATCTTATTGACATTTTTGTGAGATTTTTTCCTGAAGAGTTTTACTACGACGTTCAGAAGTGCCAATATTTTCCTGTGTTATTTTTATGGAAAGTATTCAAATGCAATGCGCCGTGCCAAATAATTTTTTTTCGAGCTCTCCTTCGAGGATTTTTCTTTTTTTTACCTTAATTCATCTTTTTTTGGTGGATGCAACCGAAAAAAAAATCGATTTTTTTCCGCACACCCTAATATGTGTATATATATATGTGTGTGTGTGTATGTATGTGTGTATATATATATATATATATTCGAGAAGGCCGTCATACTCAACGAATTTTTGAAGTATCGTTGAAAAAATTCAGGAATCATTTGTAGTACCTAAGTCCAGAAACTGTTGCACTGGCATTTTTTGATGAAACATTGTCGTATGAAACGAAAAGACAAATGGTGTCGAGGCTGAGCATCATTAACGACGAAATAGATTGTCCGAAGCGAGTGGAAGTACGTGACATCGCAAATTTGCGTAATTTAATTGTCGAGTCATTCGTTTCGTCTCAATCGCGGAAATTTTTCGAACGTTTTGACTCGAAACAAACTGTATAAAAATAAATAATAATAATTGATCCTACTTCGAAAATGGTTGTACTATACATAGACCGAAATTGGCTGTGATGTTGGTTCTGTCCTATTGCAATATCTATAAATTTCACATACAGCATTTTTCTATAATGATTGCTTTCTCATATACAGTCGAATGAGTCTTAAGAAGTATACAGAATCTATGAGGATTTTATATGTGCATATTTTCATATAATATCTTTATAGCTTTTGCTGTATACTTTTTCTTAATAAAACCAAAAATTGTCTTTTATATATGTAAGAATATATGTAGAGATCCAAAAAGTGTAAAATTTTATATTCATATCATTTTATTGCAAACCTACAGAAATTTCATATACAGCATTTTTCTGCAGTTCCTATACGCACTCACATGAGATTCTTGAGCAGTATATAGAATCTAAGAGAATTTTATATGTCCATTTTCGTACAATATTTTTATAGAATTTGTTTTATATAATTTTTATACAAACATCATAAAATTTTTTCACTTGGGTGATCCAACACAGTGGCCAAAAGATCATAATTATAAAACAGGCCTTCAACTGATAAAACATCTAAAAGTTGTAAACGATACTGCGGAGAGAGCAGTTAAATTAATTCAAGAATACAACAAAATTTTATCGAAAGATGATGCGCAAAAACAATTCATTTTACAAATTATATCCGAGAATAGAGCGCAATTTTCTAATGTTCGGGAACGTACCGTACTAAGAGATTTATAGATCATGTAAACTCATTGTACCATAGTTGTTTGGTCTAAGCTGTGTAAATAAAAATGCGATTGTAAATTAGAGTAAAAATAATGTGTCTCGTCATAATTACTGCAACGACATGTTTAATGTAACAATTCTTAGTTCATACAATTTGTAAAAACTCATGCAAGTATATCTAATTGTTTAATATTATTTATTAATCCATTTATTTCGTTAAATGATGATTTTTTACTTCAAGACGCAACTTTGACACACTGGTACTTTGAAAATGTCATTGTTGTAAATCACCCAATTTTTTGTAGAATACCTATGACTATAGGAAAGATGTATGCCAAGTTTCAGATTTTTCAAAGTACTATTTAGGTGGGGGCAACAAAAAAGTGTAGCAGGTCCGAGTTTCTATTGAAATTGAATGGGAAAATTCACGGCCTTGGCGGAAGTACTTTGAGTTGACCTACAGGCTCCAGCTTTAGCGTACTTTTTTATTTATTTATTTGAAAACTTTTTCCGCCTTGTCCGTAGAAAAATTAAAAAACACCCCAAATAAGGACCACCCTAATATATATATATATATATATATATATATCCACGTGTCTGCATAATTAAAAAAGATTTGTAATTAAGTTAATAAAATATACGAAAGTGTATTTTTATCCGTGATTGATATCGTTACTTTTTTGTATTGTTGTAATTAGTATTATGACTAATGTTTACCATTACTCGATAGTATTTTCTATGTTATTTTAATCCATATGATTATAGATGTTACATCGTGATAATAATATATATCAATAAGAATGATAATAATAATTCAAGTAATGACAAAAAGCTCCACAAGTTTAGGTATATATACATATATACGTATGTACATGTATGTATCCTTGCCTTTGATGTGATTTTAAATATTAATAATATTAATTATTATTTTCATTATTATTATTATTAATATTTGAAATGAGTTATTATTGTTAATATAAATAATATAATCGTTGTTATTATGATAACTAATTAATGTAAGTGATTATCATACATAACCGTGAGTGAACATAATAATCAGTTCGAAATTATAAATTTAGAATGAGTATAATTCAAAATGAATTCAATTCGTGTTAATTAACGATTATTCATATCAGTGATTATTAATATAATCACTTGAAAAATTCAATTAAAAGTCACAAAAAATTTTAAGTTAGATTTGAAATGACATGGCAATATGTCATGTTAGTAATTAATAATGAAAATAATCATTTTCATCATCATTCTTAATATTCAAAATCCCAACAACCGGAAAAATATACATATATACATTTTATTAATTGTATTATAGATTTATGTACTTACACATCCAATGGTAAATATTCTTGCACAATGTGCAGCACAAATATACAGCTCCGTGATAGTGTGTCGAACGAAGACACGTGTTCCTAGAGGCACGAGGCACAATTTACAAAAGGCACCCCAGCGGGAGAAAACCATGGGTGGTGAGACTGAAGAATGGCCCCCTCTGCACTCCACGAAGCTTGTTCACCCCCTTCCGACCCGCTCCTCCGCATCCCGCCTACTTATCGTGTTTACAACTCGAAAACTGATCGAGGGATTTAAGGTCGTAAAGCAATCGCGCCCGGCGGGTCCCTTGGTGAGAGAGAAAGAGAGAGAGAGAGAGAGAGAGAGAGAGAGAGAGAGAGAGAGAGAGAGAGAAATTATATTTATTTTTATGCATTATATAATAATAAATTATATATTATTATATAATATATAATATATAATATATATTATATAATAAGCATTTATATTGCATATATATATATATATATATATATTAGCATAGACACGTGTACACTTCTCTCAATTCATACCCTCGCCTTAAACTTGCCTGCAGACATCAAACGCCCACCGGGGGATTACTGTCCTTACGAGCGCGACTCTAAAATCTCACAAACTTGGTGTGTCTACAGGGTGGTACAGGGACAGAGCGAGTTTCACGAGCGGATGAACCGGGTATAGACATCGATACATCTATACGTAATGTAGAGTTTTTTTTGAACTGCATCTTTTTTTCATACGGAGAACGTCAAGCACTTTTGAGGGACGAGGGGGGAGGGGGAACTGGCGGTGGAGAAATGAAATTCGAGGTGAGGTATATGGGCATAAATTTGATTAGTCAGGGTTGAGGGCAGGGGTGATGGACACCCTTTGTACTTGATGTTTCTTTCGACTCTCTCTTCTCTCTCTTTCTCTGTCTCGAGTCTTTAATGGAATGCGCTGGGGCTTTGAACAGAACGTCCTTATTTCGTGCCTTGCGTGATTCTCTCTCTCTCTCTCTCTCTCTCTCTCTCTCTCTCTCTCTCTCTCTCTCTCTCTCTCTCTCTCGCTCTCTCTCTCTCGCACCCTCCATTCTCTCGCTACATGCCATGAAGTTATGACGTTCTTTAAAAATAGAAATTGAGGGTTATGGGAATAATTCATAGTGAATTCGTATTCCGGGGGTAAACATACATCGAAATGGACTTGTAAAAAATATTGAAAATGCAAAAACATTTTGCATTTTGGCAATTTCACTGAATCGGCGATCATTTCTTTTCTCTTGATTTGGAACTCCGCTCGTCACTCATTCGCTGTGTTATCGTTTTCGCTTTAAGCCCTTATATACACGATTTCGCCGATTTTCGAAGGTATTTTTCTAGACGCGGTTAAAAAAAATGACGCATTTATTGAGAACATTTCTTTTTATAGATAATTTATGCACATGGTTAAGTATATGTAAAAGAAAATTAAAAATATTAACAAATGGCGGAGAAATAACACATTAAAGCAATGTTTTATTTTGCGCGCGCGTTGATGGTGAAAGTTCTCGGCATCGATGTGGGTGTCTGGTAAAATAAACATATTTATAATTGCGTAATGAATATATCTTCAGTGTGAACCAACAATATTATTTTAAAAAATTATTATAACAAAAAATCGAAACTTAAAATTTTTTTACTCAATTTTTTGTCGGTATTTTATTTTTTATATTTTTTTTGTGTCATTGAAATTTTTATTTCTGTGCTTCACACGATAGGTGATGATACTAAGAATATGTTGTAAAAATTTCAAAGCGATGTGAACCTTCGTTCAAGTGTTAGAACTTTCACAAGGTTCAAAAAAGCGAATCGTGGAAAACCGGCTTTGAAGTTGATGGTCGGGCGCGCCGCGCGGTATCTATTATGAATGCAATCTTACCTTATTTTTGGAATTTTTGGAATTTTTTCAATTCTGTAAAGCTCAAAATATTCCTAACCGTTCAGGCTAATGGAATAAAAAATAATTAAAAAATGAAAAATTTTGAAATTTTTCGCTTATATAAGGCCTTAAAATGCCACTTCGTTCATTGAGCTGCGGGTATTTTTCGATTTTTGCCAGAATTTCAAAGAGGGATCATCGATATTTGTGATTTTTTTTCATACATACTGCCTCTTTTTCGGCGATTTTTCAAGAGGACTTTGCATAAAAATCTAATTGAGATGGCGGAATAAATCCACCGGCATTCTCGAAGTCGGTCAATATCCTTTTCAAAATCTCCCTCATAAGTCTCTGTAACTTAAATAATAACGACGCTACGACTGTTTCAAATTTAGTGATTTTGGCGATTTTGAAAACATAACCGGGAGAGACGAAAAATATTTTTATCCTCTTTTAGCACTTTTGTTCACGGAGTTTTGGTCCGTTGATATACACGTTGATGAATACATCTGACGATTTTTAAAAATCAAAATTGAGGGTTACTCGTTTATTTCTCTTCAGGTTGTAAAAATACGTTGAAAAGGACATGAAAAATGGCTGTTTAAAATTTAAGAATGCTGTCGATTTTGAAAAAGTGGCCAAAGGGTCGAAAAGAGAATTTCGACTTTCACAACATTTTGCGGGTGTACCGGATGGGAAATTCCCGCCAATTACGAATATCACGGAGTTTTATTTGAAAGCTCGCAAATCTGCCGGGTAAACGCGATAAAACCGTCCTCACATACTTTTGAAGATTTTACAAATCAAAATTGACGGATTGGGGGAGAATTTCCTTTTTTAGAATTGAACATTCTTATAAAACTGTATATGTTTGTTGAGGTAGGCTGGGTATATGGGCCTGAGTTAGCTGGATGTCACACGAAACTAACGCTACCCCCACTCCACTGCCACTGTGTTGTAATAGAGTGGGGGGAGTCACATGCTGAATGTCTGTGATCGGTTGAAAAATGCCCTTTCTCCACCCAATTTTAATATTGTTATCAATTTAAAAATTATTTTACCTCATTTCGTCAATATTTTTTTTAAAATATATACTTTGTGGAAAATATATAGTATTTTTGAAAAATATAATTTTCTGGAAAATATATATAATAAAAAATAAACAAAAATAGAAAACCAACTCATATTATTGACATGTACCTGTCTTTTATTACCTAAAAAGTCTGATAACATTTTCAATGCCATGAAATAGTTGCACATTGTGTTATAGCAGTACATTTTTTTCACTCAGACCGCTGCACGGTTTGCGAGTGAAACTCCGCAATAAGCACTTAACATGCTTCACTCTAAGGGATGCTGCCACCCCTTAAAACCGTTTTTTCACCGATAAAAAAAATCGTATCTAATAGTTTTTAATGCTCTACCACATTGCATGAGTTTCAACAAAATCGAAGGTGGAACTTATGCCGAACAAAGTGTTGTTCCGCATAAGTATCGAGCTAAAGGATCCCGTCGTGGCATCTCTCGCACGCAACGTTGGGGTTTCGCGGGTTTTCTCGACCCTCTCACGGGAACACACACGGTCGCGCGCGATCTCGCAATACTTTCATGGTATCGCAAGTAATCTTATTAAAATCGCGGAGTGTGTGAAACTTTCCACCGATGTATGTACCTAAGCAATTATATGTATATATAGACACACACACACACATACATATATATATCCAGGAGAAGAAGCTCGATGAAAAAGATAGCTGAGACGCGGCTAGAATTTTGATGAGGCAATCATCGAGATCACGACTTTGCGATAGTGCTTCCCTTTTTTCTTGTCTCTCTCTCACTCTCTCTCTCTCTCTTAGGTTCTCTCTCCCTCTCCATATTATTATACAGCATAATAGACTACAGTGATAGTAGAGAGCTTATACATACGTATACAGAAATACACTTTTTCTCCTCACTCCCCCCCTCCCCCGCCACATACATATTATCTGTCCGTCCAGATAGAGATATAGTGAGAATATGGAGGGTTGGGTAAAAATAGATAGCGAGTTAAGGGCTGCAAAGAAATGGCGAAAACAGAAAAATAGAAAGAAAGTGTGAGCTTATCAAAGTATATATATATACATATATCCACGTAGGTAGAGTTACAGTAGGACAGAGAGTTGGGCGAACGCCGATAACGAGTTAGGGGTTGCGAAGAGATGTAGAAAACAGAAAAATAGAAAGAAAGTGCTTATCTTCTATATAAATAAATAAATATATATATTTACACATATAGAAGATCTGTATCTCTCCCTCTCTCTCATTCTCTTAGAATATATATACATACATTATATAAATAATAATGATAATAATACTAATAATTATTATATGTACACATGAGTTCGTTTGGTTCTATATGTATAACAACAATAACAATTATTTTTATTTTTATTATTCATTTGTACAGATACACACACACACGCACGCACGCACGCACGCACATATATATATATATATATTAGAGAGAGAGAGAGAGAGAGAGAGAGAGAGAGAGAGAGAGAGAGAGAGAGAGAGAGAAAGAGTGTGCACTACTAATGCCCCAACACGAGGGTGCACTTGTGTGATCGAGCAAAAAAAACAATATAAAAGCAAGGGGCGTCTAGGCATCGCGTACCTTCTTTTTTTCCCTTCAGTCCCCTTTAATCGAGAAAGAAATGCCTTTGGCGCGCAAGGAGAGATCGAATCGAATGTGGCGAGAAGTATATATACGAGACGCCCCATTTGATGCATGACGCACAGCCTCTGGTCCAGTGTGTCGTTTATTCGTCGTTGTCCGGGGATACATCGGGAGCGCGTTTTCCTTTTTTGCTCGCGCCTCCCGATTTTCCAGGCAATGAGCTCAACCCTGCGATATATGCATATATATATATATATATATATATATATATATATATATATATATATGTATAAATATGGCAAAAGCATCACTGATCGCACGTGCGTCTTACATACACCGTACACGTATGGGATGCGGTGCCATCGTCGTCGTCGTCGTCGTCGTCGTTGGGACGCAATAATACAGTGACGATCCATCTCCGCGCGCGTCAATAAAACATCTGGCCTTCTGAATTCATCCCCCGCCTTCGTATCGTCGACTTCATATACGATACACGAGCTCCAAATTTTCTCCCCATTTTTCGCACTATATACAGCATACTCTTTCTCCTATCTTGCGTAAATTCTATCAATTTTTTTTCCTTTCTGTTCTCTCGCCTCCACATCCCGGGCTGTTAGCAATCGCTCAAATTGGGCGTCGGGAGCGGCCGTGTTAAGAGGAGGCGCGACTGTTACGTCGAAACGAGATCGATGAGCGGGAGATGAATGGAAAAGTAATTAGGGCTGCACGATTTTGTGATGAACGTTCCTCCTATCATTATTATTGTTATTATTATTATTATCATTTCAATTTTTGAGAATTGTCATTGACTTTGTTATTTTTATTGCTGTTATTAGTATTATAAATATAATTTTTAACGTTATTGTTGCCACCAGCCTGAGAGATAACAATCACAATAATCGCAATAGTTATAACGGCAATAATAGTGACAATAATAACAGCAACGGAAATAATCACTACAAGTATGCTATTGGTAACGATAATAATTATAACAATTAAAGTAATGTGAACAATGATGAAAATGGAAGTAGTAACTGGAGAATAGTAACCTTTCTTATGGATTAATTTATTAATACGATTATTATTTTATAGTTATCACTTCCGTTATGATTTATCTTATTGTGACTTGTGAATATCATAACAATTAAATTAATAATAGTAACAACAATAAAGGAAGTACTGCAGAATGATAATCTTATTTATTAATTAATTTATTAATGAGGTTATTTTTTCATAGTAATCACTTTCATTCTTATTATTGGTGTTATTGTCATTACGATTTTTATTATTGTTATCATAATTTTAAATGCTTTTTTAACGATTGGAGTGATCTATTGGAAAAGCCACTTGAGAAGTAGTGACAAGCGGAGCAGAGCAGGGGAGAATGTAGTCATCAGGTGGATATAGTATGCATTCATGCGTTTCCCCTCGCTCATCACTCCGCGCGATACTTGTCAAGAAATTCCGTGGCCTTTATTGCCGGCTCGTTCACAAATATGTAAGCGAGCGAGCGAATAAGCGAGAGAAGAGGGAGAGACAGAGAGAGAGAGAGAGAGAGAGAGAGAGAGAGAGAGAGAGAGAGAGAGAACTGAAGAAGGTAACAATAAGAAAAAACGTAAGGAGAAATAAGACAAAAAGTGTCGAAAGGAGTGAGCAAGGGTGGGAAGGTAAAAAAGGGGGGTGGATATGCAAAGGGTCGGTTTCCATAACGAATGCAATAACATTACCATCGAGGCTCAAAGCTAAATTAATGGATATTATTCCGTGTTCGGGTGTGTGTGTTCGTAGAAGGCCCTCTCTCAACGAGCTTTACCCTATTTGCGCGGCCGCGTACACCCTCATCGTACATCCACATACGAGCCTGTCTATCTCGCTCACGTTTAAAAATGGAGCAGCCAGCGCGCCTTTAAAATCCAAGGGAGCACCGGAAATATAAGGTAGAAGGGCGCCGGGTGCCCGGCAGGAGAAAGAACCGCGTAATAGCTCGAGTTACCTGCTCGTAGCATTCATGCATGCATGCATGCGAGCCGCGCTCTCTACGCCAACTACAACCCTCCCCCCTTCCCTCCATCCTCTTACTCCCCTGCACTCTTGCCCTTATTCCCGGATCCACGCACCCTTGTGTACTTTTTCTCGCCACTTTTCTCCTCCACTTTGCTTCGCGATGTATTGACGTTTTTTTTTCTCGTTTAATCGAAACAACCCCTTGCGAGAACTGCGCTCTTGCGGCTTTATTTTCGTCACGATAGGCGCGGCGACGATGCGAACGAGCAGGATATATATTATTGGCTCTCTCTCTCTCTCTCTCTCTCTCTCTCTCTCTCTCTCTCTCTCTCTCTCTCTCTCTCTCTCTCTCCCTCTTTCTTTTGTTGCCCTGTCTTCAATATTTCGGAGATCTATAAACTATATAGTATCATTTAGTAATATAAATAATGAATATGTTTATATGAGAATATATATGAGGCATTCTACGCCATTTCGCTCGGCCGTGACCCTGACCATTTTATTTTTTTTTAATTGTTTTTTTATAAAATAGTATGCTGTGCAAGGAGTATTTTCACAATTTTAAACATTTTTATCGCATGCATTTCAGAAGTTACAATTTTTCGAAAAATCTGGATTTCAGAAAGTTTGGAAACGTTCTAACGCCGATATCTCTTAAATTAATCGATATATTGAGAAATGTCTATAGATGGATTTTTTTCATATTAGTTCACAGTTTCATAAAAGAAGGAATTTTTTTTTTAAATCATCGTTGTCAACATTTTTTCAGCGTGTAAAGTGAAAACTATTTAACAAAAAATATATTTGCCATTTTCCTTTTTTTTCAAAATTAAAAAAAAATAATATGAGGAATTATATGAATTTTAACGCTAGTCCCATTGTGGGCCCATTTTTCCTTGTATTTTTGTTAAAATAAATTCAATTTTTTTCAAAATTTTTCAAAATTTCGAGTGTTTCGTATGAATCATATAAATCGTATTCGCAATATTTTTTTTATGGTTTTGTACCATTTCTAAGAAAAATCACGCCTAAACTTGGCAAGCGTACATCCCAAGGTTGAAACATTACATTGTTTGAAGTGTAAACATGGAAGTGTTATTGTCTCCTTCTGTCGAGCAGCGAGGCTCGTGAAACCAGAGTTTTTTCGAACAGTTTGTAAAAGCAGCCAGAAGCAACAGTGTCTCTTCACCTGCTGAAAAGTGCGAAAGTAAAATAATTATCTGCTCCAATTTATCGTTTTTTGTGATTGTTATGGCATTGAACGTGCATTTTTATCGGTATCGCAATTCTTTTGACGAAAAAAAATTAGAAAAAATTGAATTAAAAAAAATACAAGGAAAAATGGGTCCACAATGAAACTAATGTTAAAATTCGTATTATTTTAGCGAATTTTGAAAAAAAAAATGGCAATCATCTTTAAAAAAAATCGTTTTCACTTTACACGGTGAAAAATTGTTGACAACGATGATTGAAATGTTTTTCTTTTCTGTTATGCAAGTGTGAACTAATATGAAAGAAATCGATCCATATACATTTTTCGATATATCGATTAATTTAAGAGATATCGGCGTTAGAACGTTTCCCAACTTTCTGAAATCCAGATTTTTCGAAAAATTGTAACTTCTGAAATACATGCGATAAAAATTTAAAAATGAGTGAAAATACTCCTTGCATAGCATACTATTTTATTAAAAAAAAAGGTCAGGGTCAAGGCCGAGCGAAATGGCGTGGAATGCCTCATATATACGAATGTAATTTTACTAGTTTATACATTTGAACAATTATAGTTATTATTGTTATTATCATAAAATACTATAAATACAGTTAAATTATTTTATAATTATAATTCAATTGAATATTTACATTATAATCATGAAACATGAATTATAAAATAATTGTTATAAAAAAATGTATTCTATATTATTAATAACCATAAAAACATGATTATTTGAATAATTGATAGTGAATTAGACGCACATTATATTATTGATAGGTCGTTTCTATTATTAATAATACCAAAACTGCATAATACTGATAATCAGTCTACAAACGAAAGTGCATATGGCTTATTATACACTGTATGTTACAATAGTTGCCATGGCATCCAATAATAGTGCTTATATAGTATGATACAAATTATACGCACGATATAATGTACGGGGCAACATACAGAGCGAAACAATAATTTCCACAAAATAATCTCTCCATCCCCAAATCAAACGAATCTGTTCGTTACAGTAAAGTGAAAGCTTTTTTTTACATTTTTTTTGTATTCAACCGCTCGTTCTTCCGTACGTGGTAAATGTCGTGTAAAATCGGCGTGATAAGCATCGCGAAAAATTGATGGAGCAAAATGTCGAAACATTTTCCAGGCGTGAAAATTCAAATCGCTGCGACTGTATGAGTCATAAAATAATAGTAAAAAAAACGAGAATAAGCGCAGGGCGATTTCTCTCGTGTCTGATCGCTCACTTTTCGGAGTCCCCGTGAACAATCGACACGTGTATATACGTATTCGCAATCATGCGAGGGACAAAGTGTTTCGTTTATTGAATGTCGCTGATACTTGTCATCCCGCACTTTTCATCCTCGTGCAGCCCAACAGCACTAAACGAATTTCAATCGTTTCTTCCATCCCTCCCTCTCATCCCCACACCTCCTCCCAAATGATAACAGTGATGCAACCAATAATCACTGCGTCGATGAAGAGACGAGAACAATGAACGTTGGAGTGAAATAGAGGAATCGTCGAAATGAAAATATTCGCGATAAGAAAATGTGTTCACGGACCATTTCCCATCAACATATCATACGTTTATGCCAGGATGTATTTTATATCTTTTGAATTAAAAAAATATATATACTCAGCTTTCGTGAATTTTTGTGTTCTGCTGATTCTTTTTAATCAGATTTTTTTGCAGTAGAATGTTGGGCTAGATTTGGGCCCTTCAATCTTCGATGAACATTGTGAAACTTAAATTAGGTAATTCGGTAATGAAGAAAATCTAAAGAATATACCTAGTATTTCAAAATGATTGTTCGATTTTTACAGACATATTTATACAGACATATTTAAAATAGTATGGAAGGGAATTAATTTCAAATAGTGTATTTTGAGTAGGTTTTTTTTGCATACAACAAAAATGGCATTTAAACATTATTTTTCGATTATACCGAAAAAATGAAAAGAAAAATAATAGTATTTTTGTTTTATAAAAAAATACCTTAAAAATTTCGAAGTGAGCTCGATCCCCTTCCCATCGTCAAGAGAACAAGATAAAAAAATTGGAAGCTAACTCGTCAACGAAAAACAAATTTCAACCGTGGAAGAAACGCTATAATCTCGTACCGAAAAAAAAAATAAAACGAAGAGGAGTACAGCACAGCGTAAAGTTTGTCGACGTAAGCCTCGTGGCGTGAAAGCCCCGGAAGCGAAAAACACCCGACTCGTTACGAAGAAGGGGTGCGTGGAGGCGTTTGTCGGATTTTCGACGGCCGTGCTTTTAGCACATCGGACTAACGAAGTGACCGGCGCGATAGATCCTAATCGAGAAATGTACATACGAAGCTCTCGCCACTCTACGAAGGGTCGCGAGTCGTGAATTAATTTGACGTAACACCTCCCGCCTCCGTGTTTGTTACACGCGAGAACGTCGAGTCACTACCGCCCCCCTCCTGGTCAAGCAACAATCGCTATATCTCGATAAGATTTACACTTCCGGTTTCAACGCGATAATTCACGCTAGGCGAGAGAGAACGAGAGAGACGGAGAGGGAGGGAGGGATTGATTGATTGATTCGTACAGTTTATTATTGTGCCCTGGAGAAAATATTCGGCAAATAATTTATATGAATTTATCATAATTCAAGTGATCGACGAAAAAAAGAATATCGATAAATAAGAATATATATAAATAAATATAACATAAAGGACACAAAAATTGAGAATGAGACAAATAAAGAATATGAAAAATCACGAAAAACGAAATAACTGATAGAAAAAAAACGACATGAAATTGAAAACAAATTAATGAAGTTCCACATAGAATGAATTATCCGAAAAAAATGAACGGTATAAAACTACATAAAAAAAGCAAAAAATATGTAGGATATGAAGAATATGCTAATTTAGGTAAATAAATATATTATTGGATTCTAATTAAAGTTAATCAAATTAAGGTAACTGGATATATTATTAAATATACAAATAAGTTAATTCAACGAAGCTGATTAGATATATTAGTGTATAATAATTCATGGCATATTCATAATTTATATGTACATATATATATATATATATATATGTATAATTTATTAATATGCTATGAATTATTATGCACTAATATATCTGTTTTATTGTTTCAATATACTTTAACACTGATCGGTGAAAGGTTCGATCCTTCTTGATTATGTCCTGAATACTTCGAAAGTTGCAAACAGGTACACAAATGCAAGCAGCGACGGCGATGCATACGTAGAAAATTCACCAGTAAATTATAGTGTGCATAAAGGTAATAAAAATGTTCCCGAGTGACTACTTTTCAAAGACATTTAGCTGTTTGCTTTCTTTTTCTCTCTATTATTTTACGCTCTCTCTCTCTCTCTCTCTCTCTCTCTCTCTCTCTCTCTCTCTCTCTCTCTCTCTCTCTCTCTCTCTCTCTCTCTCTCTGTCTCTTCCGGAATCCACGGAGGCGCTAAGTACACACACACACACACATATACACATTATTATTTATACGTCCCATTGTACTTTCGTGCTAATTCATTTTCTGGGTCATTGCCCTCCGGGGAGGTGGAAAAGCTCGGGAGAGCACGAGGCAAGCGAGAGAGCTTATATAATACCTCTCGCGAATAATAATTTCCACTCGAGCCGGCCCAGGAGCTCTTATTAATTTTATTTTTTCCTATTTTTCCCTTTCATTATTATTACCATTATTATTATTATTATTATTATTATTGTTATTATGATTTTTCGTACTTTTCTGCCTCGTTTCAAGCAACCCCCTCCCTGCTCCGGCGATACTCACCCCCGAGCTATGAATCTGATTGTAAGACGAGATTTAATCCGTCTTGGACGGATGATGGCTCGGGGTTGAAGAGTGAAGAGGGTCCTGGAGAAACGACAGAGAGAGGCGGACGACTTCAAGGCGATTGCTTCATCAATTCGCCCACGTTTCGGGACTTCTTTTTTTTTCTAAACACCCGAGGCACTTGCTCTCCTCTTCCGATCCTGATACGTACGCGAAGCTTAACGGAAAATGGTTTCTACTCCTGCGGTAAGTTGTTTGTGGCGAACGCGTGCCGAGCTTGCGGCACCAACGCACGATAACATCTAGCTGTCGAAGTTTCGCCATACTTGGCCTCAAATTGGAAGACATCGACCCTCCGAAGGTTTGGGAAATTTGCGATCCTGGAACTTTCACGCACTCACATTTATTAGGCTACAGCGAGATCTTCATATTTTCGTAATGTGCTCTTCTATCCCCTCTGTTTGAACCTCAGATCCCTTCACTATTTTCGGCTCTTGAGGGACTCCCGGGAGCGTCGACTACATCCATTTTTTTTCTGATCAATGCTGTATCGTATTCGCAGGAGGGCACAGGGAAACTGCGAAAAGCCTGTGGCCATTAACGAGATTTTAATTTTTTTCTGCAAACGATGTAACTCATCTTGTGGAAATGTCGAGAATGAATTGATATCCAACGGATCCACGTAAAAAAATATACATCAGCAATATGCTCCAAGATTTATCGAGGACGAGTCCCCTTGATAAGAAGACACTGATGAAAGACGTGCTGTGATCACCGCAGCTCTGGCTAACCGGCTGGAACGACAGTCATCAAAGGCCTCGAAGTGTCTCCCTAAACAGAACGGAGATCGTTCTAGGCTCACAATTACGAGAAGAAATGATTAAAAATATCAAGCAAACTGTAATTACAGGCGGAGCGCGGTTATTAAGAGGATCATGCCGCGTGAGATTGCTCTTGTCATTGCGACCTAGGCACCGAGAACAAGAGGCTAAGCCATGACAGGGGTGGGGTTCGTCGACACCATAATACATCAACGGTATGGCAGTTCCAGTGGTCCGTGGAGGTTATAAGCCGTGATGGTGTACCTCGTTCGAGAGGCTTCTGACGTCAAATGAACGACAAAATTGTGCCTGATGAAAATTTTAACGAGCTGTCGAAGGTGGTTATGGCTCCGCGCAATCCGAGGGATTAATTGTCGTAGTCAAGCTGGCATCGTGGTGAGCTCACTACGACACTTTCCCTTCCCATCCTTTTTCTTGCCTAACTGCTGCGAGACGTGCACTGCAGCAACACGATTTTACCGCATCGACAATTATGATTCTCGCTCCGAGCATAAGCCCCCGCGTCTACAACTCGTTCATGGTCCAATTGCCAATACTGTTTTGGTCGGTGTTGATCACTAAGATCGGCAAACGGATCAAAGATCATCAACGGTGCATCAACAGTAAGGTTACCGCTACACGTCCCCATCAGCCCTGCAGTGGACTTTCGGATGGAGCTTGGGTAGTTCGTCCGGCTGCACAGGGATACAAATACTGGCCAAGTGGCCAACGTTACTGCAGGTAACTTCCGGACAATCAGAACAGAGATGCAAATATGGCAAGATGCATCTTCATCCTTATTCCTTGATCGAACGGCTAATGAGTTGGATAGTAGACTGTCAGAACCCGAGAACGTCATACTCCAGTCGCCATTTTCCATATGGGGACATTTCGGCAGTACAACATTTCTAGGTTATAGCTGTCTCGATGCATGTAATTTCTAGAACATGACGCTTCTTAATTCTGATACCTACCCATTCCATCAGCTGGTCAATAAAAATCATCTGCATGGCTGGTTTAGGTATCTCGAAAGATTCGTGCAGATATGTGACGATCAACCTATAGAATGGACCGTCGCTATAAGATCACACTTGTGATGATTAAGCCCGTGGTAGTTGCAAAATGTCAGTGATACCGTTCACTTGGAAGTTACACATTATTGCAATGACAATGGCAGTTGCTACGCTCAAATTTTAAATTCCTTCCGATAGGGTTTCCGGCGTTCGAAAACCATCGTATCCATTCGGAGAAGACTTGGAGCTCATAGATACCGAAACGGGATGATGGGATTCGTTCGCGCGTAGCTGGTGGTCTGCGAATAAAAGCTTGGCTCACCAGGGAGAACGGAATTGTGCGGTATCGCGTGGCGTTAAATTTATTCTGCCGCAGCCCACGGTATTCCATTCTTTCTCCTTGAGTTGGCCCTCTTGGTGCGTAACTTCGCACGAATTCGAAAATTTACGAGGCGATTTTATTACATTCGACAGGACCTTCGGTGCTCGGATGCAAGGTATGAAACGCGAGTAAAGGGCTTTTCACGGGGTAACCGAAGAGACAGTGTTTCCTGGGCCCCCCATCCCGCAACCCCTTTTCCCGAAGGTTCACAGTGCTGAGGCTGAGAGAGAATTTCCAGGCGAGAAGGAGAAGCGAAAAACGTGTAAAGGACGAAGTCTCTCTATCTCTCTCTCTCTCTCTCACCTTCTCTCGCCGAGCAGGGTGAAATAGCGTAGAGAAACTCGACTCAGCATACACCAGATGTACCGCATGCGGTCGTGGTTCGGGATCAGAGGCAGACATTACTGGTGTGTAACACTTGACTACGCCGTCTCTCTCGCTCGCGCCTCCTCCAACTCGTTTCCCATCTCGTTTTCGCACCGTTTTCCCCTCCGGGTATCTGCGCGTCAGCGACCCCTGGAGGTAAGAGGAAGTCGAGACGGTTGCGCGCGGAAGTTGTCCCCATTCCCGGTCCTGTGCCACACACCACTCGCCAAATCCCTGGGACACAGCCTGGTGCACGCTCTAGCTGCTACCGCAAACACACGGAGAAACGGATAGAGATCTAAACAGGAAGTGCGATGGTGTACTTGCCGGTTACGTTAATAGCGGTGGAAGATTGGATGGTGGGACGTGGTGGCAAATGGAGGTGACGTCGAGCATTGGACGAGTGGAAAAAAGCGGAACTTGGTCTTGGTAAGAGATCCCATGGCGGACTGGGACTCTGATACCGGGGCTGTGGCACTCTGGATGAAGAGCCGATGGCTACCGAGCATAGGTTAGAAACTTCATTAGAATAGACAACCTCACAGGAACAAGGGGACACTGATGCTATCGGACATTAAATCCAGCCCCACTGCAACGTGCAGTAGCTGCAGGAATATCCTCCAGCTACTCAATAACAGACTCCACTTTGCCTGCGTTCCATTGCAACTCGATGTTGGACATCTCCGGACGATTCGTATACTTTGAAGTCCGACCGACCCAAATGCGTTGCAGAGGAAACCTTTGAGCAATCCACGGGAAGCGGAAGACCGAGAGAGATATTTACTATTGACATTCAGGTGGAACGGACATCGCGGATTTCCGTATCCCGGCTAATACATGGATACGGAGTCTCTGTGGTCTCGTGAGCACAGTCACGGACGAGTGTGAGAATGACTTCCCGAATCGGTATATCACACACGGCACTGTAGACGCTTCACCGAAGGTTTCTTCACACAGTTCGATTCTGGATAGCCCGCGGCAACAGATCGCTTGTCGACACTGTTGACATGGAAACATAGAATGTTATGTGCGTACACCCAGAGAAAAAGATCTGGTTCATCCAGTCGAAGTGGATCAGAGTTGAAGTGCGTCTTCCAACTTGGCGAAATGCTGCCCTAGATGTGATTATTCATCGGAGGACACTTGTTCGCTTATGTGGCGGCCAAGCGCGATCTCTGCTGCATCCAAATGGATCCGCTTTCGATGTACACGAGATACATTGGAATATAAAGACAGAGCGTAATGAGAATCGAACAGTGAACTGTCTTCACATTGTAGTCTTCAGTGGTCCCCCATTTTGGTGAATCAAATAAAATTGTACTAAGCACAGGAATCCGGTAACCCGAACCAGATGTCTCGTCTAGGTACACCCCGACCCAAGCGTTTTCCTCGTCCACGGGAGGACCCACGCTCAGCCAGACCTGCCACCAAGTGGTACAAGACGGAGAGCGGCAACACGTAAAACAAGAGCCAAAGGCCGAGCACGGTAGTGTCGCAAACACGAGTCGATGTGCAGCTTCGATGGGTGAAGCCGGCCACAAAGAACTTTGGTTGTACAACGACTGGGGCTGGTGGGTGACGGTGTTCGGAAGAGTAGCTGGCGGCGATTGGCTCTCTCGCTCTCCGACCAGGAATAGCCGTTAGCGTTGCTTCCTGTCTCACAGTGAGGGCCAACGGTCCATCTAGAGCCCCCTTGCCACCCAACCCCCTCAACCTCTCTGTATTCGACCATAGTCCTTCCTCTGCCTGACTACATCGAACCGGAGCAGCTCCGCGGCATCTCCCCGTTTTCTCTATTTCCGCGCTCTCGAAAGTCAACCCTCTGCGTCAAAGGGGTGGACGAAGACGCTAATTACAGAGGCAAGTTGCCCCATCTTCCCTACCGATTCGATATAATGCCATTCGGACTGACGTTGACCAAGCCACGTACACGTACAACCCCCATCCCAAAGATGCCTGGACGCCTTTGACGCTTCGTACCTTTACCCTTTGCACATCCTTGGGTGCAGCATAGCAATGGTGGTGCCGAGCAAGATTACAGACTGTTGGAGTATAAGAAGGCTCCTCGGGAGTTCTCTGGTAGGGAGTTTAAGATTGCTTCGCGTCTCACGGAGTCGAATCTGAAACGTACACACGGGCAACAAGTTTCCACCAACGGCATAATCCCACAAATAGTCTGCCTAAGACGGCCGAGATCCTTTGATCTGCGGAAACTAATATATATATATATATACACACATACTGGATACACATGTTTCTGAAGCTTCCTGCAAGATGTAGGGGTGAAGGAAATATGTTGAGTCGAGTGCTTTAATAAACGTGAGGCAAGGTGGGGATAGGAACGAGATAAGAATCAACGAAGATGCTCATCAAAAATAGAAAAATGCTACGACGAAAGTATTTCCTTCGAACGTCCTTGTAAGCTTTTAAGATCTTTCCCTTTTCCTTTTATTCCACACTTATTGTCAGAGTGTTGGCCACAGCTAGTTTTTTCTCGTGCTCAATACTGCATCGCATTCTCACAAAGGCACAAGGAAACTGTTGGATTCCTCAATTGGAAACTCAGTGGAACCGTTTTTTTGGCCTAGCGGTTACCTATCCAAGTGCTGGCTCGGGATAACGCGACATAGACAAATCCGCCCGCCTAAATGATCACTTTTCCATTACTTTGAAGCGAATCTTCTTGAGGGCAACCCATCCTGCGCTCGGAAACGATCAAGTAAGCCGAGCTTCTGTGGAACAGTGAAAATCCAGGGGACGAGGAAAAAAATTTCACGGTGTAACAGTTCGAGGCTTGTATTCGCATGTCGCTACTGTAAACCTCCAACGCCTAGTGATCCTTTGATCAGGGTATGGCACGTATACGTCCCGAGCAGAAAGGATGACGTTGAATCCATTTCGCGGCGCAGCGGGGCCTCCCTGACTCGGATCGTATGGCGACTTCAGGGTTATTACGTCATCTCAGCTCGGTGGAATCGCCTTTCCACGTAAAGCTTGTGAGTCTTTTTTCCTCCACCAAAAGCCCAAAGGGAATTTTCGTGACGAGCAGCGTGTGTGGGAGTTCCCGCCTGTGCATAGAGAGCCCGACGTAGAATCTGTCAAATCCACAAGGAGCTCGTAACAGTAAAGGGGAAAAAAATCTCGCGCGGGAGTATCACTTTGTTGATGGTGCACCCAAGAAGTGAGAGACGCGCGGTTGTGCACGTATGCTTATATTGAAGTAGATATCTGTCATATCCAAAATGGAAATCAGTGTCACTATCTTTTTCTATATTGCTCTTGCACAGCAGTGGCAAATCTGACTTATAGTTGCGAATAGCAAGGCATTGGCTGAACAAGTCGGGAAGCTACTGGAGGAAACTACCGGGCAACCACAGCGGAGATGGAAAGGATCAGCTTATCAGTACTTGATGCACTATGCCTTGATCAGCCAGTTAATTAAAGTCACCTGATGCGCTGCGCCAGTCATCCGGATAGATGACCTGCAGATGTGTAAGGGCCATCTGATGCAAGGAGGCTTTTGCGGAGGCCTGATCATGATCAATCCTAACAAAATGTGGCGGTTTCGGAACCCCGGTGATACGATGATGCTCAATATGACATCCGTATGGAAGCTGCATGACATTGCAATAATGTCAATGGCTGTGAAAACATCAAAACCAACATTCGAGGTTTCATTCGATACGGAGTCTGACTTATGCATCCATTTCGATAAGTCTTGCAGCCTGCCAAATAGCACATCTTTACACATCCTTATCCAGTGCAGGGTTATCATCGTGGTAGGCCTGATCTATCGGAGCTGGTGGAAAGCCCGCTAAATTTGGATGATCCGTATTTGATAACTTCCAATCAGTTGATCTTGGCCTGCCGAATTTACGTATCTATGGAAGACTATGAGGCATCTAAAAAAACGCATTAGCTCAAAGAATTCCGAGTTCACATTTTGTCCTAGCTACGACTCCTTCGTAACGCCATCCACATATATACGTTTGTCATTGAGATGGTACAAGGTGTTAAGGAAAGACGCATTATGCATTCTCTATGGGGTGCGAAGATCTACATCTCAAAAAGCTTCGTCGGGAAGAGCCGGGCGCGTGACGACGAAGCGATGTAAAGGCTGTGACGGTAAAGCAGGAGCCGTAGCCTCTGCCACCATGATGAGAATCTTTATTTATGAAGAATGGCGCGCCATGAACGCTCGACACGTTACCATTTTTCCGTGACTATTTTAACCTTACTCTTTTTCTCTCCCTCTCGCCCAATTCGTCGCTATATAATTTCTTTTTCTCACCAGCCTCGACCGAGTACGTATGCTCACTCAGACACCTGTTCTCGTAGCGGAAATTGCGACAGGAAAGTCACATAAAGCCAGCGTTTCTAGTGTGCTATTGCCTTCAGACAGCAGTTTATCCGCAGGACTTGGCGATGGAAAGCCATGTGGGTGGGAAGTTTACTTTCCAGTAAGATTTTTGTGACGCCACTTTGCGTGCACGAGTTTTGATTAGCTTTTTGTATAATCGAGAATTCCGCGTGGACTTGGTTGGTTGGCTCTGTTCACTGGGGAAATATTTTCTAAGAATATTTGCTTCTGCATAAAGAGGATGAGAGCAAGTTTCCTTCGTTTTCCTCTTTTGACTTATCGTTCAACAAGTTATTCCGAATCTATCGCATGATCGATCTTGTGCGTCGAGGAGAGTATTTTCGGATTTGCCTGACGAAAAAAGCGGGCCTGGCCCAATTTGCCACTGGTGTTTCTCGCACGAGGAAAGGCAGGAAAGTTTATGTAGGTCACCATCGCAAAAATAGAAGATTGCACGCGTTGGGGGAGCACGAGGGCCAGCGCAATGCAGTGCAGCAGCCTGATAGCGGACATGATAGAGTTTGATCGGAACTTTCCTCCAGAGGAGCGTTACCCCTGCAAGTAAATCGTTTTGCCCCGGACAAGATTTATCTCGAGCTCTGGACCGTTCTCTGCTCTCTCTCTTTCCATTTTACCATCTTTCTTCCTTCCCTCTGTACCGTACTATTTTCTTATTGCCGCTTCCGCCGAGTTTTCACGCCATATGTACTTTGTTCTCGGACGAGGCGACAGGACAGTAAGGCACGGGAGAGGCCTTCCCGGTCTTCGGACCACATTCGCTACCATTGTATATGGAATAGAACAAGTTCGATGGTGAGAAGCGAAAGTTACCGTTGTGGGCGGAGGAAACGTGATTTCGTGGTTCCAGAGGGAAAACGGACTGTTACGTGTACGCGGAAACTGCCCTACCAGCGTATGTACGAGTGTGGATAAAAGAAGGGCCAATGTGGATTGGATTTGGTAGTTTGCTTGCTGAGAGTCTACCCCCCCCCCCCCCCACCCTCTTACACCCATCGGAATGGGGATGGGGCGGACGAAGGATACTGAGAGCATTTTAACCTGTAATCCCTTCATTCCTCACACGTCCAACTCTTGCTTCTATCAGCAGAACAAAGAAGACCAAACTTCCAGGAAACTTCTTATTCGTGAGACTTTTATTTTTCGCTCATCAAACCGTAAGACAATTATGACACGTCTGCTATCGATTGAACAAGAAAAGATAACGCTATTACATTTTGTATATGTTCCAGACTGTATTCCAAATCTTGTTCCATATATCCGAAAGTCTTAGTCACTGCTGCTTGATTCTTTTGGCGACAGAGTCCATTTTTGAAGACCTATTGGCCTAGCATATTGCATCCAGGATAGGACACAATGCATTTTGGCAGATTCTTAGTGGCCTAGCTGCTGGCTCAACATGAGCCGTTTGTCTCTCGTCTGAACCCTAGTGAGTCCAACACTTAATGCTGAATGGCGGTCCAGATGATTGTTGAGACTTTTGCTAGTAGAGTCCATGTTTTAAGCACTGTTACCAACTTACAAATTATTAGCTTATTTTCCCTCACGTTTGTATAAATCCTTGTGGGGCTACCGTACACTATCCGGGATATAAGACAGATCGCATTCTGGTAGCTGTATTTTTGTTATATTAGCTGCTGGCCCAACATGAACCCTTTGCTTCGTTGAAGTCAGCGTTTGGAACGCGTTGGCAAAGCCATTTGTGGAGAGATCGGCAGGGTTGGGCTGTTCGGGAATTCGCGCCTCTTTGCCTTGTCGATCCGAAGGGACGAGAGAGAAAGAGAGAGAGAGAGAGAGAGAGAGAGAGAAAGAGAGAGAGAGAAAAGGCAAGGGTGGAGTGTGCCTGTCAGTAGCACGTGCCAGACACGAGACCTCGCCCGCTCACCAAAACGTTTCAACGTTCCTCCACAACCGCATATGTTCTCGTTCCCTCTTTCGGCTCAGGCTACCTACGGTAATTCGCACCCTCGCTTTCATTCACGTACGGGCTTTACCCACCAAACACTCACGCGTTTCCATTTCGCCCGCTGCCGTCTGCCAATTTCTCTCTGTCTCTCTTTCCCTCCCCCCCCCCCTCTCTCTATCGTATGCGATCGAACACACGCTGCGCGAATTTCCTGTCAATGCATTCCATAGTTTTGCTGTTTGCACTACTATTTCACAGGGTCTACAATGCACCGGCGGACATAAGTGCCAGGATGAAATCTTTCGTTCGATGCCCGCCACCAAATCCGCAAGAGAAAGATTGGATAGTCGAAGATTTATCGGGGATAGCTCACTTGAAAGATCAACACTTTCTCGATTGCCGTTCTCTGGCAGCCTGGAAGAGCCTTGTAAACAATGTTATGTAGTTACAATTTGGTCTGTATGTAATTACGAAAGGACTGGTTAAAGATCACGCGTGTGGTACATTTTTTAATTAATTCAAAAAGATTTTCATGGATAGACACTATGTGAGAACGCTCGAGCTAGGTTGGTGGGGGAGAGCGCTCTCCCCACTCCGCGCTAGGCCACCGCCCACTTTTAGCAATTTTTCTGGCAGGCACATCGGATTGGCTCTCACCGATTGATCCGTATCTTGGTACCGGTGCGGCGGAGAGAAAAGTTGATAAGGATTTTTTATTTTCGTAATGTTACGATCTACCTGGTTTTGGCGAGTTCGCCCTCGATACTCGGGACACCCGGTATGACAGCCGTATGTATCGTACCGTGTGTGCCGCGACGAAAACCGTCACTATGCGGGTCCAACTAACAAACGCATGTGCGTGACCCGACAAACGTGTCGCACCAAAGCCACACGAGGATGACAGCTTCGTCACGGTTCAACGAGACGGCCAGTTTGCGGAATAAACTGTTTGCCAGTGACGAGGCAAGGGGCAACGAACGAGTGCGTGTTCGGAGGTTGTTTCAGAGAGCTTGGAGGTAGAGAAACATCGGTCTCGCTTCTACAATGCCTCGGGCCGCCTGTTCGACGGGAACACATAACAGCTTTGACGCCCCGGTAAAGGCCCTAATGTGTTGCACTTTCAAACGCTAAAATTTCGAGCTCCTCGGCTCGCCCGACAATTGAAGTATACCGCGAGCCTCATTTTATCATCCTCTCTGCTGGAATGAATTAAACAGTTCGTCGCAGCTCGTGTCGCAGTGATTTATCAGCGAATAGACACGTACGCGTAATCCAATACGTTTGGGAACATCTTCCGGTTGGAAAGAGAGACGATTGGTTGAAATACAATGTATTTTAGGATAATTGCAATAACACTGACTCTTTGACATTTTCGTAGTAATCTTGAACTCTGCTACCTTTGGCCGATGAGGACTTGGTAGTTGATCCACATCTTATTCATCAACGTCATTACGAGCAGGGCACTTTGCAGGTTTTTCGATAGCATAATGAATTCACAGAAGTTAGCATTTCCCAGAAATACCAAGGTCATTGAGCCTCCAGGACATGAGTCACCTTTTTTTAATGCAATGGCGGCATTGCGTTCATATGAGACGCGTTAATGGTACTTTAGTTTTCTATTGTGCGACCACCGAACGGTGCGGCTGGACGCGCGTGACGCGAACAGGTATTCCTCGTAATGGCATTGTTAAGTGTGAAATTGGAAACGCTCGGGATCTTCACCAACAAACGGGCGAGAGAACGACCTGGACGGATAGAGAGCGAGAGAGTGAGAGGGACAGGGAGTCTCCAATAAAAGGATGTTGGCATAGAAGCCCCTGTTGTCATTATGGCGAGGGTACTTTGAGGTCTCAGGTATTCCAAGCGTGCACGCTTAGATCGATACAATCCAAATGTATGACGCACTCCCAATACACATATAACCACATTCTATAATATTCCGTCCTAAGGGTTTCCTTCGTTGTTGTCATCATTCATCCGTCCATCCGTCCGCCCGTCCATCCGCTTTACTAATGTATCTATTTATTCTCAATTATAAACGACCCCTTGAGATCCATTCTCGACAGCCATAGCCTACATGGGGACCGGTTTGTTTGGTTACGCCGGTTCTCTGCGACGAAGGGTCGAAGTGCCCGGAATTATCCGAGGACGACATCGTTGAGTTCAGGCTGCAAGTACGGGGCCGCTTTTGATTGACGGCTATTTTTTTTCAAGTGCTTCCCGCTCCCCGCTTTACTTATACGTACACTTTACTTTTTTACTTATACACGCACGTGTACATATGTGGGTATGCATATACGAGCAAGAGGATCTTGCTAAGGGAGAAAATCTTTCGATTGCTATAAACGCGCGCACTCGTGTCCAAACTTTGTCGTCAATGCGAAGGGCCTCCGCGCCGTTTGAGGGGGCATGAGGTGCGGGGGCTTAGAGAAATTTTATTATTATGTCAGGACGAACAAATCTGCTCTCTGGGCTTGTGTATTCTCTGTGGTACGCTATGCGCCTCTTGCCCCCCCCCCCCCTTGGAGATTATGGAAATACCGGAGAATCAAGTTCGCACGAGCGATCTTCTTCAACTACTGATCTATATATGTATACTGTAAATCTACCCTTCTCGAGAGATTCAACTCGAAGTACAGTATATAATAACATATACTGAATAGAAAACACATGGTTTGTGCTGATCAATATATGTATGTTATACCATTCAATGTGCAGCGATGTATAGAAAAGTATGCTGTTATATACAACAAAAAAACAACAGCAATTTTATGATAATCAATGATGTTATTATCATTATTATTATAATTGTTATATATGTATATCTTCTAATTATTGATGGTTCCACATTTTTTTCTTTTCTTGAAAACGAATAATACACATTGTGTATTTTTATATCTATATATATATAAATATATAACACAAGAAAAACAAGAATTGAAAAAAATGTTGGAACCATAGATAATTAGGTAGTTACACCCACATATACACTTATATATATGTATACTCGTATGATCAGTTTATTATTGGGAAATCCTTAGGAACTGTGCTTGAAAAAACACCAGTAGCGAGTATTTTTTTCCACGAACTGAGAAAATTGCAAACAAAGTTTGCTATTATTTTTTATTGTATAATAAAAAGCAACACTAATAATAATAATAATAATAATAATAATAATAATAATAATGGTAACCGACATGATTATTGTTTTTATCCTTATTATAAGATATATCTATACAATGTGTACGAATGTACGAATATACAAATATACGATATACAAATGTACGAAGTGTATTTTTTTATTTCTAGAATTAAAAAAATTCCGGCAAATTATTAACGGGCTATATGAAAAAAATCGTATTATCCAAAAATATTTTTAATCGATAGTATCACCTTTTAGCTATATTCGCTGAAAATTACATTGAAGTGTTCCTAAAACTAACTGAGCCGCAGCTTCTAACAGTCGGCCGGCAGCAGCACATCGTACTTCAAACTTTAATCGCGTTTTTCTCGAAACTCTGTTCTCAAAGTCGGTGGACACGATATCTCGAGAACCACTGCATTGATTGTTTCCAAATTTACAGAAGATACGATGAGAAACATCTCAAGGTCGTTGACGATCTCACTTTTGAAAAACCGATCTTCTTTTTTTAATAGTTACGTAAAAACGACAACTTTTTTTTGATAGATTTTGCATCGTCGAGTTTCAATTCGTCGCCACGTTGTTGGAAAACTTATTTTAAAAATCGACGATCGTCAACGACTCGTATTTATTGTTACCTTGAATAACCCGTTTGCTTTTCAGATTTCAAATGGACCGTTTAAGCAGGAGAGTGTCCACCGCCAAACGTCGCGAAAAAAATTCATCTACCAGCGGCCATTTTTTTTGTTTTACTGTATTTTTTGGTGATCTTTTTTCAAAGGCCCTTATTATATGTATCTTCGTGTTTAAAGCCAATCGTTTCGCAGAAAAAAATTCGGGCCTTCGCCATTTTTCTCGGGCCTCTAGGTAGATGTAGCCCCTTAATGTTTTCAGTATTTCACAAATCCTTGAAAACGCAAAATCCGTATCGTATATTTTATATATTTATTTTCCAAACGTAGTCCCAAAGGCATTATTAATGTGGAAATATATGTATATGAATTCAAATACTTAAAACACATATAACTATACACATATATCTGGAGTCTCCTCGAGAGTTTCCAGCTGGGAAGAACGGCACAGTATTATAATAATACGGGACAAAATAGAAAGCGAAAGTTTGCGTACGAAGAGTAGTGGAGTACACATCTACTATTCCAAGAGGCAGATATTCTATGGAAGTGCACAAGTTGCTACGAAAGGAATCGCAGGGCGAACGGCAGGAGGGTGAAGAGGGTGGGAGAGGTAAACTGGGGGAATATAGGCGAGAGGCTTTGAGAGGATCGTCCACGCTGTATTTACCTTGCCATTGGTAGCCAGGCTGGACGACGTCCTTTCACGTCGGTGTATCGAGGGTGTACAAAGGAAAAGACTCGTTTTTCCCCTTCACGTATACGGTGATAGCCTCGTCGTTTCGAGACTGACAAGAGTGACGAATATAAGTTCGAGCGAACGGCTATTTTCGAAGCCTCATCGAGCGTCCTCGATTGTTTTTTTGTCCCTCGATCCTCATGGAGATGCCAGGAGGAACGATCTTTCCCTCTGTTTGTCTTATCATCTATCGCGTGTATGCGCGTGTAAGGACGATACGTGGGAAGGCTGAGTGGTGTCGATACGAACCTCGTTATTTCGGGATAACGGGCGAACTTGGGCGATCAGGAAAAAAAATCTCCGATAGGTATAACGAAAAACCCATTTTTTTACAGTTGAATAATATAAAATAAATCGATTATTAAATATCATGCAATTATTATGTATAACGAAAATGAGATGACCTATTTTGGACACTGAATAAAATAAAATTCAAATTAATTAAAAAATGAACTGTCCCGTGAGCTCATCTGTACTAAAGGTATTTACTACAGATAGGCTCACGGGGTAGTTCGTCTTTTAATTCATTTCAGTTTTAATTAATTCAGTGTCCGAAAATCGTTATGTTATTTTTGTTATATATCATCATGTTATATTATGAAATAATGAGTTTACTTTATATTATTTAAGGAATGTAATAATTTTGTATGATTAATGAGATTATTTGTGAATGCTACTAATGTTTATAATAATGATAATAACAATAATGATTGTAGAATATAATAATATAATAACAGTACCAACATCAATAACAATTACATATATATGTATGTGTGTGTGTGTGTGTATATATATGGCAATATAATATAATAATAACGAATACAAGAATCACTATTATACACTAGGTACAAAAATTGAAGGACATGAAAAAAATCCGAAACTTTATCGCTACTGTTCAAAAGGCTGTCATGGTGTTAAAAATGGTCGTAGAGCAAAAACGATGAAGGAAATTGTAGCCTCAATTCTCTAGTTTTGAGATCCTGAGGTCAAATATTTTTATCGTTCACTATTTCAGAGTGATCACAAAAAAACCAGCGGAATGGATATTTTTCGAATTTTTGCTCACCTTTCGAAAGGTCCATGCATTTTTTTCGGTAATTTAATTGAAAATTACTTTTAGCTTGATTCTTTCCCTTTAATTTGAGCGGTCGGAGTGCTCTGTACAATGTTTTTTTGCCGAGTCATCGATGTTGAAAGCAAAAAAGACAGTTTTAACTTTGATAATAAATTAATCGGGAACTAATGGTCGTACAGAAAATAAAAGGAGAGTTCTGAAAATTTCAGTGAATTCTCTATAAGTTGCTTTTATTGTCGTTTATGATTTTTTTTTATTCTAAAAATTTGGTTTAAAAAAAGGTAAAAAATGCCCGAGGTCAAATATTTTTATCGTCGACTATTTTAGAGTCCACAAAAAACCAGCGGAAAAAATGTTTTCCAAATTTTTGCTCATCTTTCGAAAGATGTACGGACGTCAATGAATTTTTTTCGGTAATTTTATTGAAAAACACTTGTAGCTTGATTCTTTCCCTACAATTTGCGCGGTCGGAGAGCTCTGTACAATGGTTTATTGCTGAGTTATCGATGTTTAAAGCAAAAAAGACAATTTGACTTTGATCATCAATTAATCGGGAACTAATGGTCCTTCAGAATGTGAAGGGAGGGATCTGAAGAGTCCAGAGTATTCTCTATAAGTTGCTTTTATTGGCTTTTCATGCATTTTTTTTCGATTCTAAAAATTTGGTTAAAAAAAAGGTAACCACACTTAACGAACGGGGGTTACAAGGGAACAATTTCAGCTTTGTTTTGCTTTTTTGAAATATTTTTTATGATTTTTTTTCGATCCGCTACGCCGTGGCCGTTTTTCGGCTATTTTTCGACCATCAAGAATTGGGCGCATAACTTATGGAATTTTTTTTATCTTTTTTACTCATGATAAACTTGAAAGGGGGAGCAAAAGCTCCATTTTCGTTTTTTGAAACGTTTCGTACGATTTTTTTTCGCAAAGTTATTTCATCTTTGTCTAAAAAAGACAAATTCTGGAAAATGCAACGTAACTCAAGAACTATGAGATTGAAGAGGAAATTTCAAGGATATAAAAAGGTGCGTAAGTTCATACTGGATCGTCTGGAATTTTTTCAGAATTTTCCGTTGAAATTTCTTTTTTTACTATCTTCGAATTTAAATTTACTTAAATTTAATCAGGTTTTTCTTTTTAATTTTTTCGAAATTTTTTGGCCAAAACTCGTAGAATCGCCCAAAAAATTGATTGGCGTATCTCGAAAACTCTTGAGTTAGAGACAAAATATCAAGATGGGAAAGTGTTGCAGTGTTTCGTTTTAAATACGTTGAAGTTTCCTCAGATTTTAATCAAATTTTTTTTCATTGTTCTAAAAGCACGTAGACGACCAGAAAAAACATCGTAAACAATATTTTGAGAAAATGTCAACGTATTCAAAACGAAACACTGCAACATTTTCCCCTCTTGATATTTTGTCTCTCAGTCAATAGTTTTCAAGATTTGCCAAACAAATTTCGAAAAAAAAATCAAAAACAATACTGAAAAAATCAAGCGAATTTAAAATCGAAAATTAAAAAAGTATCTCCTTCTGATATTTCATCCCCAACGCCATACTTTTCGAGTTAAGCCATCCTACTCATCAGAGTTTCGAGCAAAAATAGTAAAAAAAAAACATCTCAAAGGAGAATTGGAAAAATTCCAGGCAATTTAGTATAAACTTACGCAACTTTTTACATTTTTAACATTTCCTTTTATACCCTATAGTTCTTGAATTACTTTGCATTTTCCAAGATTTGTCTTTCTTGGCCAAAAATGAAATAACTTGGCGAAAAAAAATTCGTACGAAACTTAAAAAAAACAAAAATGGAGCTTCTGCTACGCCTTTCACGTTTACCATGAATAGGAATGCCAAAATAAAATTCCATAAGTTATGCGTCCAATTCTCCATGGTCGAAAAATCGCCGAAGAACAGTCACGTACAAAGGTGCGTACCGGGTAAAAAAAAATGATAAGAAATATTTCAAAAAAGCAAAACAAGGCTGAATTTGTTCCCTTCAAAGCTTCGTTCGTTGAATTTGGTAATGATTTTTTTTGACAAAGCTATCTAACTTTTGGTGCGGCAAGAAATATCGACGGCTGTATCCAAACTTTTGAGCTATAGTGTATTTAATAATAGCAATGATAATAATTGTTGTAGTGATTTTCACTATATTACTATTACATCTAACAACAATAATCCAAATAATGGTTATTATCACGTCTATGTGTGTGTACATTAATAGGCTCGTTGTCGCATCGACGTCTGGTGCTAAAGGAGGAGAGCAATGACTCGAAGTTCGGTTCCCGTTGTCGCGGCGGTTCCCGGCAGGATCTCGCGGTATCCGCCAGGATCCTCATCCTTGCTCGCTCCTGTCGCTCCTGCGAGATTCTTCGCAAGGACGCGATTGTGCGAGAGAAGTCTCGATCGGTGCGGCGAGATGTTCGAGAGGAACGGAAACGCGGCGGCAAAGACGAAGCGGATATATAGAGAAGAAGGAGGCAAGGAAGGAAGGAAGGAAGGAAACAGTCGGAGCTGTGCGACACCGGGAGTTAATCCGATTGAGAGGTGCACGAGGAACTTAATTAGAACTTGATCGAGTCCTTGTTTATACCGCGCATCTACTCCTCCTCGGTAGCCTTGACTGGTTTAACCTTCCGGTACGTAGAATCTCCTCTTCTTTACCATCCGAGCAATTTCGACCTTTCCCCCCCCCCCCCCCCCCCCACCGGGCAGAGTTCGCACTGTGCGCGCTTGAGCCACTGTGTTCAGTGTCCACTCGATGTGTTTCCTCCTATCCTTCCATGCACTCCTTCGACGCGTTGCCTGCCAAATTAATTTCGAATTTCACTTTGGATACTGCCCCACCCCCCTTGTCCCGTCGCTGTTCCGGTCCACCTCGGGCTACCACCACCGGATTCACGGAACGTTTGCACATAAAACGGATACTTAACCCTTGGCTAACTTCGATCTCGTGTACGTATATACATGTACATGTACGATATGTACGACGAGAGTTATTATATATTTCAGTACTCACCCCTTAAACCGTCAGATTTCAACGGTCCGTAACGTCGTATAGGAATCGTTTTTATTTGAACGTACCTGAAACAAAAATAACGAATAGCCTTCCATTAGCATCGTTGGAACTATTCCTACTTGCGTTGTTATTATTTTTATTACTATTACGATTATTGTTATTATTTTTCGTCGGTATTATTTGAATCATTACCATCTAAATTATTTTTAATGTCGTCACTCCTACTATTACTGTTATCATAATAATTATTATTATTCATTGATATTATTATAATTGTTACTACTTGTATGATAGTTACTGTAAATAATGCTAATAATTAGAACACGAATTTCACGCATCTGAAATTGCGTTTTCAGGCGGGGCTTTGTGTGCAATTTAAATTAGGGATAAAAATGAAAAACAGTAAGACAAATAATAATATTAGCATTACTTATAATGCTAATCGTACTAATTTGAATAAAAAAACCTTCGTCACCCTACTGCTGTACGAATGACAGACGAATCCCTAAACCAAGCAAGAAGGAAGCCAAAAAAAACCGTATCAAATCGGTCTAGAGCATAGAAGGACAGAAACGGGCGTGTGATTTTTGTTTCACCGTCGACTTTTTTCTTCCCTCGTGTCGCCTTCCTCGGAAAAGCATACAGTACGTGACGTGGTTGCGAAAGATGAAACCATCATAATTTTCCAAAACCATGGGGCGCCTGCGTTTATAATTATAGTGCGAGCTGATCGAGACGCGGAATTGGGTAGGGGGGAGAAGGGCTCTAGACGATACATTAAATCCCGGGCACGCTCGGTTGCCGATCGTGTTCTCGTTTTCTACCCAATATCGCTCTTCTATACACGGGAGTATTGGCGCATGGGATCGGCGAACAATCAAAGGCCACGTGGTGATGCCCGGTATCCAACGAGAGAGAGAAGGAGAGGAAGAGAGAGAGATCCAACGAGGGAGAGGAGGGGAGACGGGAAAGTAATCTGCCATGGAAATTGGTGATGTTCGTGCCTGTGACGTACCAAGCAAGTATCATCTCTTCACTATCGAATGTCCATGAATATATGTGGATATAGAGGAAAGTGATTTTGAGGCCATTCGACTTCGAGGAGCCTCCTCATAGCAGCCTATTGTCCCCATGCTCAACGTATGATCACATTCGCTGAAAGGTCATTTCGAGGACAATTCTGTCCCCAAAATCAACGATTAGTCTGAAGAAATCCGAGGACCGTCCTCATAAGGCCGAGATTTGCTGATAGCAAACACTACCTGCGTTTGAAGGGCTCACAATATCCTTTGCCCATATTATGTACACATGTATGTATTTACTACGGTTGCATGTGCAGCTGCACACGCAGCCCCGATCGGGGGTGTATTCGTTTCGCTATGAGAGGAGATTCGATACAGGGTGTTTCTCTCCCCTATCGGGGCGCGCAGCCGTAAGCGATGGATGGGCGCTCTCGCCCGATAAACATACCAATCCCGCGTCTCCAATGGATAAAGCCCTAGTTCGTGCACCCGGAAAACCGAATGGATCAGATTCAACGATTATTTCATGGTGTACTGCTTGGGCAATTGTTGCGGCGCGGTTTCCAGGAGAAAAAGAAGAGAAAAACTGCGACGGACGAAAAGAAAGGGAAGTCTGTTCGAGGGGCAACGAGTGTATAAGAATGAACGTTTTGCGGGAAAGTCGTTGGGGTGTCTTCTTTGGGGGTTGAACATTGATTAAGGGTTTTGTAGTAATCGGTAGGGGAATGGAATTTGGTAGTATTGTTTAAAGCATTATAACAGTAAATGTAAAAATAACTTGCACAGGGAAGATCCTATTTATTATTTTCGCAGGTTAAGAGCTTTAAAACAATACCCTACTTGTCTGCATCACTGAACGACATGTCTAGGACCCACCACAACAGCCATTTTACTGTCAGAAAATGTTTTTTTCCGACCCCTGGGATTCTGCTACCCACTGGTTCTCCATCTTTTAGCTACGTCCCAAATTTCAAGTTCCCCGGTCCAGCAGTTTGGAAGTTACAGGCCTGAGGAAGACTAGCTAGAAGGACAAGTGTCACCATAATGTCTTTCACCATTTGAGGCGCGGTACCATCAGAATCTTAAGAAAAAGGATCACAACTGCCATGGGCGATTGATAAAGTACGTTATTTGTTTATAGTATGGAAAAAAGCGCGCGAAATTGCTGATTCTAGCATTTTGATTGGACGTCGTTCAACCCTTCAGGATAAGAGTGTGTATAGGAAAATGTTCGGAGTATCAGCTCGAGCTTTGGTACTCATCAACGGCTCCCCTCTGGATGTGTAGATCGGAGAGAGATAACAAAGCGAGAGAGAGAGAGAGAGAGAGAGAGAGAGAGAGAGAGAGGGTGCAAGAGCGCTGGATCGTGAAAGAGATCGTCCTCGACCCTTTCGATATCAGCAAGTGCGTTTGGGCAACTCCCTGACGGATTAAGGTCCGTCCCTTCATCAGATCCCACCTCTACCAGATTCGCCCCAGCACTAAACTTTTTGCTTCCAGTTGCTATGCCCTAGTTGCACTTTACATATAGACATACATGTGCATGTACATACGTACCGTCGATCCATCTGAATCGGATGATGATGACGATGTTGATGATGATGTGGCAAAAGACGTGGAAGAAATCTGTGCATGAATCGAGACGTTGGATTGGAAGAAGGAAAGGGGCAGGAGGGCGGAGGGAAAAGCAGATAGAGAGAGAGAGAGAGAGAGGAGAGAGAGAAATTTGTCAAGAGCAAGCCAGAGTTTCAAGTGACACCACTAAGGGATTAAGATGGATTCAACGCTTCCGCTCCTCGAGCTACAATGTCACTCCCTCATAATCTTTGGCCAAGCAGTTCGAAAAAATCCTCGCCCCTTAGCTAGGATACTCGGAATGGTTCCGATGACTCGATGTATATCATCAGGGTTTTAAGAGATGCGATGAAAGGCAAACTCGAAGCCCTTCAACATCTCTCAGCGTCGCGAAGTTACGCAAACCCCTCTTTCCCCACTTATGATACACGACGCAGAGATTCAGCGAGTCAGAGGAAAATCAACGAGGTACCAGATGGCAAGCTGCAAATTATTCTACGATTCGATCAATATTTTCAGGCCACAAGTCGTTGCCCAATCCACAGAAACGAAACATCCGTTTTGAGCAGCATTGCCTTCAGCCGGTACTCGGATGTCTGACCCACCGGCTTCATCCCTATGTTGACCGCAACTGAAACTGATAAAAAATATGACTGCTTTCCATTGGATAGCGCTCCTGGAGATGCCTCAGCAACTGGGAAAAGTGAAGTGGCAAGCGCGGGATAGAATAAGTGCGAGGGACGCGAAAGCTCCAAAGGGTACACACGAAGGACTTGGGACTAAAATATAAATGTGCGTGGAAGAGATCTTCTCGTAGGCTCATAGTCCCACCCAAGGGTGTACGACCAGGCTGGTTTGTACGGCAAGCATAGCATGGGGAAGGACTAGCTGGAGAGAAATTAAAGGAGCACTGAGCAGAGGAGGCGCAGAATCTTATAAGGAGAGGTGCGCTTTGTGCTAATCTTAATACCGCAAGTGGAGGTAGCGTACGAACGGAGTAAAACGAGAGGAAGAGCGAGGGCGGAGCCACTCTCTGAAGCACTCACAGGGCCTCGGTGATGGCTGTGAGCCTCCTCCTCCTCAACCTCTTCTGCCCTTCTTCCCCCCGCCCTGCAATCCTTCCTCGTGTACTCCAGCTTCACCCTGCCATCTTCCAGTGCCTGCCTCCTAATATACACATACACGCATGCCCACGTCTATTAATGTGTATAGGGGAGACCGGGGCAAAATGGTATAGCGGGGCAAAACGGTACCGGGGCAAAACGGCACTGGGGCATAATGGGATCGGGGCATAATGGGATAGCAAAAAAATGAAGTTTCTTGGTGCTTGATTTGGGGCAAAATGGGATAGGGGCAAAATGGGACACACAAAAATGAAGTGTCGCAGCCCGCTGAATTTGGGGCAAAATGGGATGACAGGAAAATCCATGCTTCGGCTCTATGAAAGAGCTGTTGAAACATAATCTAATATAAATGGTGCTTGTGGTTCGTTTCAGTCCACATATACGCAGATAATACGGACTGACCAACATATTTGTCGACACATATCCGTCGATTTCATGGGGACCGGCGGTTCTAGTTTCATAAAACAATTTACGTAAAAATTGACAAGAGTTAGATTTTCATCAATGGCTTGAAAATTAGTATCAGTAACGTGCAGTTGGCAGAAAATAAATTTAAAAAAAAACAAAGAAAGATAAAAACAAAAAAAACACCATAAATTGCACGCGTCAGATTATAAAAATTACTTGATTATTTAAATAATTAATAACGACAAAGAAATTGTACCAATCGAATAAGAAGGCTCAAATAACAATTTACGTCAAGTTTGGTACAGTTCTGACCGCAGAATCAAAAGTAATTGTTCAACAAACTTTAATAACAAATGGGCCCACTATTCATGTGCCCATGCTGACGATAACTTAATCGAGTCCGTTTGCGACAATTGTGCCGATAAAAATTAGCTTAGTTAAACAAGCAATAAAAATTAAACATTGCCACCGTTAAATTATAGTATCGTAAGTAGAGTGTGACCCAAATATCGTGTAACATTCAATAAAACCTGTTTTCACTCATTTATTAACCCTCGTTTTTCACCCCTGCATTTCTTTCGCCTCTGCATCGAATTATTCCACTGTCCCATTTTGCCCCGATCCCGCTTTGCCCCAACCGCCTCTTTCTGAGGAGCCTGATTTTCTCCGGGCCCATTTCGCCCCAGTCCCGTTTTGCCCCAATGACGTATTTTCCAGCAGTGTTGATTTTCACTATTCCATTTTGCCCCAAAGCCGTTTTGCCCCGGTCTCATTTTGCCCCGGTCCCATTATGCCCCGCTATACCATTTTGCCCCGGTCTCCCCTATACAGACATCATTCCGTCGTCTGTAGCTCTGCGCTTTCTATGGCAGGGCGTTGCATGCGGGAACTCTGGAAAAGCCGCGGTGGTCTTATATACACCGGCTCCCCAACCCTCCGTGGTAGTTTGATCTTTTCCCGGCTCCCTTTCCCGACAACCGCGCAAGGGTGAGCACCCCACAGACCTCATCTTGCTTCGCTTTTCCATCATCTCGTCGTATATTCGCCGGATAGAAATTTTACACGAGGATCCACCTAACGTGCACCTCCTTCTCGCACTGCGATTCTCGGCGATTTCATTGCTCACCTTTGCATCAGCTCGCAACATCGCGCAATATTTGCTGAAGACAGAATCGCCGAATATGGGGACATCGTTGGAGACAGTGCTGTTTGTTGATCAGCAGACGGCATCTGATCAAGAATGAAAAGAAGAATCTAATTTTCCAGGCTTGGAAATCCTGCAAACAGGCGGTACTTTTTGCCAATTTATCTTGGCTTTTTGGAGTCTTTTTGGTTCGAAATACTTGCGATGAATTTACTCGGTGCCTTTCGAAGAGGAAAGTGCGCCAGAAGTACTGGAAAGTTTAGGGCACCTTGAGTACTCACAGAAGTTACCCTCTATCCAGTGTGTACTTAGCCAGCGCTTTCGTCCAAGGCTGCTTGCATTGTTGGCTGTAGTAATACGTGTATTATGTATTAAGGTTTCTCCAAGGCGTATTGTGGTGTTTGAATAATGAGAAGAGCAGACGAGCATCGCGCTAATCCACAGCTCCGCTAGGCTCTTTCTGGCCACAACGGAAAGAGCCGGAGTGGAGCCCAAGTATCCTATGTCCGTACAGCTGCACACATCTCTGTAGGATCTCGCTGCCTTGGCAGGGTTTCCAAATATCCGATGGACTAAAATTCTATGAGGTAAGAAGGACCAAGAGACACCCCAGCTCTCTTGCTTTCCCAGAATATTGTCGGAGATCGTATAATCTTGAGCAGGCTGATGCTAATGGGATTGGTACTGACCCAGGTCACCTCTTCTTGGCTCCTTCTGCCTTGTCGAGACCTCGGACCAATTAATTTCTCCCGCTTTAAATGGAGGACAATCGATGGAGACCATGTCCGGATGACTTTGGCGAAATAACGTTCAACAGAGAACCTCACACGACCCTAAACAGACGCGCGTCCCGGTGATCGGTCCTTCAATATTACCCCATTGTCTGGGAGTCCCGTTAAACCTTTTCCAGAAGGGTTAAAATCCTCAAAGTCAAACGTACGTGCGGTTGAATATCATCGACAATGCGGGCTCGGGGGGGAAACAAAGAGGGCGAGAATCGGTTGCCGGGTCGAGACGTCCTGTGTACATAATCTCCGGTATTACGGAAGCGCTTTGGCTCTCACCACTAGATGAAAAGAACGGGGAGAGTGAGTGGCGATGATCGCTGTGTGTCGTGGTCGCCTCGATTCTCCGAGTCGCATAGCTTACCCGAAGCTCTCGAGTCTGAAGAACGGATCTGCGCGGCAACGAAACCCTCATAGCACAGCTGAGCAAGATGGAGAGCACGCAACTGAGGATGCTGTTCGGTACGGGTCGAAACCGAGCAAGCGGGGGCCAAAGTTCCCGCTGAAATCCAATTAATTCAGCCTCGAACGTAGACAATGCCGCTCGCCATCTTGATTCGCGGAATCTAATTTAGCAGGCTCTTTATTTATGATAACGCGGACTCATTGTGAGCCCAAGAGAGACACCGGAGAAAGGGGTGAGCAGAGCTTCCAGTTTCATCCAAACGGCGGAGGGTAGAGCCTCCCGACAAAAGCCAGTGAAGATGACGAAAACTCCGAACCGTCACGGACACAGCTCGACGCGCACAAATACACCTAGACGACAGGAACGTCCATAGGGGCTGAAGTTGTTTTACCCGTATGAGGATGATTAGAAGGATCCCCTCTTATCAACGGGAGCGCCCAGATATCACTTGAGAAAACAGAGCGTGTTGAGGATTGAATAGGTCGAGTCCGTCAATGTGTGCTACTTGATCGCAAGGGGTCGCGAATACGCTCCGTGACAATTGTGGCATCAGCCTCAGGAAGCTCCCGGTAATTGTTGGGCGAATCCCTTGAGATGCGTGAAGGGATCAGGCCCTTGGCGATTGGATTCATTGAAATAGCAACGAGAACCCGGGTTCCATCCGTAGCCGGATCACAGCTACTTTGCACTCTCCAATCGGAGCGCCTCCACGGCTGTCTATTACGAATCGCCAGCAAGGATTCTAAATACACGTGGTAGAGACAACAGCACATACCGTGGTTAGTAATGACGCAATCGTTCGAAACAGTGGCCAACCAGTTTTGTTCCGAAATAACCGATTGTGCCGACAGCGCCAGGTGACGGTCAGCGTATTTCCATGAACGGATGACCACTTGGGCATCCACCTAGAAATTTATCGATCGACAGTGGACTCTCAAGACCTTGATTCTCCTGCTCCATATTTAGGTTGTAATTTTCCGTATGGTGATCTTTCGGGAATATAATTTTTCTCGGTTATGACGTATCGGTAGCATGTCATTTCTGGATTCCATCACCCTGCCTTGTCAAGGTCACACAAGTAGTTGGGCATACGGTACTCGCGTTGACCCAGTTATGGATAGAATACCTGGAGGGCGGGAGTAAACAGAGGCTGAAAAAGCCAAAACCTTGGACTCGGGACGGACATGCGACGAACGATAATTGCCCGTCGTCGTGGCACACAAGTGTGTTGACTCTCAACGTTGGGCAAAAGAACGAGGGAATGAGTAAGTGTCTCGACGACACTTTAGCCGGGTCTGGTTATTGACTTTTCCATCATCGGAGAGGGTGGCGAGACTGGCCGCGGGTAAGCTACGCGTCGGTGTCGTCATTGCTGTCGCTAACGTTGTTAAAAGCAGGTCACGCGCTTAAAATGCTTTTTCACTTGGGCTATTAGCGTGCACTCGGATGCATCATCGGATTAACCAAACCCCAAGACCTTCATCCTACCGAAGAACTCCTCATCCAGGGGGCCCGACATACATCTATACAATTTGATCCTGACCAACTATTACCCGCGATAATCGATGATTGGATCATATTAGCGACAATGTTGGAGGTCCTGCGGGTTGGTGCGCGAACCTCTGATATACACGAAGCACTCAGCGTTATTGGTGCGCCAGACGGTGGTGCTCGACTGGGACGTCGGGTTTGCTCCAGTATCGAAACCGGACAAGCTACCGTGTAACCGCCAATGTCATCAGCTCCTAATGTACACCTATACACGTATTACGCGCTACTATCGCTCGATCCAACTCCGAGCCATCTTTTATGGTAGGACCAACTATGGGCTTCGAACTCTTCAGGGCAGCAATTTTCCAGGAGTCGGCTCTGCCAGGCTGTCCTTATTTCGTGTTCGATAATGCGGGTCTCCAAATGTTTGGCGTCATCGCTCCGACGTCATTCGTCAACGTTCCCATAATTTACGAAGCTCAAAGAGGTATTCGGGCACTCTACGTTCAACTCCAAGCTTCCGCTGCCATCGGACCTCTAGCTATAATACCGAGAATTTCTTGGACGCTTCCAGCGAGCGACGTGCAGCAGGCGTAGGGGAACACTGATCATGCCAACGGCGGTATCGAAGATTGTTCGGTATGTCAGTTTCCGTGGTTCCGAGAGACATCAGAGCTTACGAGCTTGCAATCCATTCTTGCAAGAGGCGACGAGGGAGAGAGAGAGACCTCTCCCCATCGAGAGTTCCATCCAGCGCACCCGACTTCCCGGGGATCATATTCATTAAAACCCGGTCAATTAGAGCTGCCTCGAATAGCGTGCACAGTGCTCGTTGCACAAACTTGGACAAAGCTCTTGATGCATCTGGCACGGGATAGCGAACGCCACGAGAGGGAACCCTCCTCGCGATAGTCTCTCCCCGAACTCCCTCATTCCTACCGGTGGACAAAGATGGCTCTGGGGAAAGACGTATAGTCACGATTGTGCAGGCTTTATCGAGGGGAAATGTGAAGTGTATAGAAAACTGGAGAGAGAGAGAGAGAGAGAGAGAGAGAGCCAATGAAAAGCGAAACGAAGATGGCAAAGCACTCTTAAGGTCTCGGGGCAAGAAAGAGGGAGAGAGACAGAGTGGAAGCCCACCATAACCTCGGGACTGGTAATTGAACGCAAGTGGTTGAAAGTACTACTTGGGTCCCGGAAGCTCGCATCCCTAACCACCTTTACCGCCATCTCGATCCGTCTCTTTTTCCCCTTTTTCTGATATATCCCCGTGTTCTCTTTCCTACCAGTTCACTCCTCTTTGCCCCCCACCCGCGAGCACTTTCTTTCTCACTTCACGTCAGCAAAGTCAAGCCACCGCTTTCCTCCGACTTCGTCACACGAGGACCCTCAGGACTGTTTTTCTTTTTCCTACCTTCGTCATTCCTTCTCGTTTCATCGCCATCCTTCTCTTTGCTCAGGTCCACGGCTCTTACAGCTTTGAAAGTGACACGAGCAAAGATTGGAAGCTTATGATTAATCAGAAAAAGAGAGAGAGAGATGGCGGGTGGGGGAGATTAAATTCGTCAGACGTTCTTGCGAGAAGCGTCGGGGCACAAAGTTGCCGTCTCGTCTTGCCGAGTTCGGGCCCTTTTTTCTCGCAGGGTGAAAAATGGAATGGTTGAAGACGTGTTTTGGAGGCTGGAAGAATCTCTAAAGACACCGCGACTGGAAAGAGGGAAAAGACCGATTTGGGAACGAACTGACCCCGGCACGATCGTAAAGAGTAATGAGAGGATAAAAATGTAAATGATCGCCTCATATCCTCGTTCTCTCTTCTCTCTCTCCCTCTGCCTCTTATAACTCGGCTTCTCCGGTTGGATGTTACAAGCTAGCCTTGGATATATATCGGACATAAAATCCGCCCAGGCCGAGCGTTTTCGCTTCTATCTGTCCATTATTTTCGAGGCTGCAGCCACCATCGGAGATTAAAGATACCGCCTCGCTTGGCGAATCATTCCGATATTTTTTGGCAGCACTCATGGTCCAAGTAGGACTGAGTTAATGAGAAACTGTGAGCCACAGTCCTTTTGGTCCTCCTGGATGATTGTCTTAGAAACAGACATTTCTGTGTCCTGCACCTCTGGAGCGGCAGGTCCTTTCGGAGTACTTGCATCAGGTTGTAAGGGTCAGGGTGTTGGGAAGAAGGGCTATTGGGCAAGAGCAGCTCTTCAACAGTTGTTCGATAGCTTGCAGCTCGTTATACATTGGTGTACAAAGAACTAGATTCGAAAGAAATACTGTTGGGGAAGAACCATCAGCCTGGGTACTCTATATAAAGCAAATAGTACTCAGCTGGGGTTTTTCAAATGGTATTTACAATGAACACCTATGATAGCATGGTAAGAGTAACTGTAGCTTGTTGACAGGCCAATCATAACATATCTGACAGAATAATGAACAAACCCAAGGAACGTTCTTGTGATTGCCCTGTCACCCAATAGGGATGAACAGCTTCCAAACAGAATGGATGGACAAGCATACTAAACAAACCCAAGGAACGATATTACGATCATCCTGCCTATGGACTGTCCTCACTTCCACTATCCTTTGCCATGTCCTTTAGTTGCAGTACCATGGACTTTTCTCTGATCGTACGCGGACTCACAAGTCCGGTCGCGACGCGAGAGAGGACAGGATCGAGGGCGTTATACCAGTTCTCCCTCTAACTATCCACCTGACTCCGGCAAAGTACACCATAACGATTTAAACTTTGTCCGATAACGTAGAGTGCAAGGTACGCTGGGTGTTTCGCTCTCTCTCTTTTTCTCTCTCTATCTCGCTCTCTACCTTGGTCCTGTCTTCCTCATTCTGGTGGACTGTCTAGCTCGCACGTTCTCTCTTCAGCTGATAGAATCGAATCGGTTGATGCACCCTCCGAGTCTCCTGTACACAGAGGGTGCGGCTTCTCTCTCTCTCTCTCTCTCTCGCTCCCTCTCTTGGGGGAGAGAGAGAGAGAGCCCTTTGCGATGCAAAGCGACTCCGACGTTCAGGATTAGACAGCCAAACCAGGGAGGTACAGTAGCGAGCCCGCACACCCTCTCTCTCTCTCTCTCTTTCTCTCTCCCACTCTCTCTGGCGCATTGACTCGGGAAGCAATTTCGGTAGACGGCTGGGCGCCTCGTCAAATCACAGGACCATAGAAAATTGGCGTACAACGTGTGTATGTGCGTGTCCGTCGGCCATGTGCGCGTAAGTTAATACGGTCTGAGAAGAGCACAGCCATCACCGGGGCGTGGAGTACGGCGATTTCACGATCTGGCTCCTCTACGGGATCAGCCTCTGTAACCCGCTCTCCTTTCGCTCCAGTCACTCTCTCATTCGTTGCAATTAATTCACGGCGCGATATTTTGTCCACCTGTGTATTAAGGGGGCGCTCTCGCGCGGCCCGTTCGTTTCAATCAGCCAGCTTCCAAAACCTTTCGGGACCATCGGGACTAGGCTCCGAATATCCGGATTACAATTTATAAGCTATATAAAAAAAATGTGGAAAATGACCGCTCGAGTCAGGAGGCGCTCCTGCTGTCAATCTAATACAATGTGCTATACAGATACAGACGCGTAAACGGTTTAACATTTTTTTTTAAATGCTCTTAACTTTTATGAATTGAGATTTGGAAAAGATAACAGTGAAAGATCTTTTTAGTGTATCGTTATGCGTACATACGTTATTCTTATAACTGATATTATTATTAGTATTATCAGCAGCATCATCATAATGATCGTTATCGTCATTATTCGCATTATCATTATCATCGTCATCCTTATCATCATCGTCATCGTCATTATTATTGTTCTTCTGCTTCTTCGTCTTCTTCTTCTTCTTTTTATTAATATCATCACATGTGTATATATTTAAGTTTTATTGCAGACAATTATTCATTATGCGATTATTGTATACTGTATGTATAATGGTATTCAATAAAAATTATATATAACAATACACATTCATCATTCGGTTCTGAGTACACTACTCATTGTGTGTGTAAGAGAAAAAATAGCGGGTAAGAGTGAAATCTTCTCCTTTCGTCTCCGCACCGCCCTCTTTCATTGGTGCAATCAGCTGGTGAGAAACTCGTCTCTCTCATCACGGGATCTCAAGATTGCCGGTATGCCGTACTGCGCAATCTCGTGCTTTCACATTCAACCTCCATTCAATCAATTGAGCACCATTCGTTGAACTCTTCGTCGTGGTCACCAGCCTTCCGGATAATTCCAGGGTGTTCCTTATCGCGCACCGGACTCACTTAATTCGGTCCACTTTCAAATGATTCTTGGACGAATGTATATATCTATGCCTTAAACATATATATATATATATATATATATATATATATATATATATATATATATAATATCCAGTAACTCCAAAAGATTCGAAGGCTTTCAAATATTGTGTGTGTGTGTGTGTGTGTGTGTGTGTGTGTGTGTGTGTGTGTGTGTGTGTGTGTGTGTGTGTGTGTGTGTGTGTGTGTGTTCACATATATATTTTGTTTTTCTCTTTTCCCCAGCTTTTTTCATTCGCACGATAAACTAACAAAGGAACTGCAGCGTTCGCTCCGAAAATAGTGCAATTGGAGATAGTCGAAAAAACGCGATGGAAATAGGACGTACAACGAGAAAAAAAAATAGCGCGAATTGGATACGATGTCGATAGTTTTGGGCAACCAAATGTAACGAACGGATCTCTGCTCCATATTCTCTCTCTTTCTCCCTCTTCCTTTTACTCGATTTCCCTTCACAGTTTAATTCTGATCCTTTTATCCGTCAAAAATTCATATCGCACTCGGGCAAACGTTTCATTTTATTCGGACATGTATATATATATATATATCGAACAAAAGGTCGAACCGTCGGCAAGCCGTTGAAAAAGTATCCATCACAGGTTCTCGTCGATGCACCATTAGCAAAGAAAAAAAAACAAATTCTGCTCTATTTCTTTTCAGTTGAAAGAAATGGTTTTTTGTTTTTGATTGAATTTTTCCGCCAGTATACGTTATCAAACGGTAAGTAAGAAAATTCCTCTAAAACTCATCACACAAAAACTTTGGATTCTTCACGAAGGAAAACATTTTTTGTTCGCTCGGAAAAAATACTAAAAAGTATTTCTCTTGAAACCTTCTTTGAAGAAAATAAATAAAAAATTCCTTCTCGAGGATCTTACCTCTTATAGAAATAATAACACACGAAAATCTCGAATTTCAAGGGTTGTTTCTCCTCCCACGTTCTCTTCCTTCATCACCAGTCATCACTCGACGCTTTTTTTTAGCCACGACGAAAGCTCTCGACATACAGAAATGTGCCAGTGGTCTGTTGACAAGCCCGATGTTCAACGTACGAACCAAAATTCCAGTAAGGGAACGAGCGAGAAGAATTCCCTTAGAGAAAATGTCCGGCCCGTTCAGTCCCAAAAACACACACGATCGGGGTCACAAGTTGGGGGTTCGCTTCCCTACCCTTGACTCATCGTCTCTTTCGCTACACGGGCACGCATATTTTTTTTCTCGTTCGTTCTTTTCTTTGGCAAAAGCGTACTTGAAACCGGAAGAGACGGCGAGAGACACGGGCTCATGGGACAGCGTGACTGAAAAAAAACCTTGTGTGTAACGCGCGCGCGCGCGAGCGCCCCATGACGTCCGGGGGCTTTTTCAATTTTGGGTCTCTCGTAACGCGCCCCCTACGCAACACATGTTTCGCAGATGCAGGCGGTGCCTGCCCCTTAGTTTTGAATTTCTGTATATATTCATGTATACAGGGTAACCATTGTAAGATGGCCATGTGTTTTTAAAGGCTATTGCGCGGCGGTTTTGCGACCGAGAAAGATGTGATTTTTAATGTTTTTTCAAGTCCTCTTCGAAAATAAATACCTACATCATATTTTTCTGATGAGTAGTATGTGCCAGAAAAAGTTGAGAATTTTGCAAAACAATCAAAATTCCATTCTGCGTATAGCAGAATGAAGATACTCAAATTATAAATACGAAACATCTACCGACAAATTATTTTTCTGCATACGATCACCGAGGAAAAAATCAAGGATCCACTTTGAAGTCGATGAACGGAGATTAATTCGATGCAATTTTTATTTATTTAATTATCGTCGTTCTGCTGAACTGAAATCGGAATTTTGTTTTGTTTCCAGAGTACTTAATTTTTTTGGCAACTACTACTCGTCACAGAAATACGCTATATTGTTTTCGAAAAGGAATTGAAAAACCATTTGATATCATATTTCTCTCGGTCGAGAAAACTCCGCGTCAGACCCTTTCAAAACACACATGCACACACAATACTATCCGTATATGAATGAATAAATGTATATGTATATATTTGATTATTATATAATTATCATGTACAAAGTAAATACACACACACACACACACACACACACACACACACACACACACACACACACACACACACACACACACACACACACACACACACACACACACACACACACACACATATATATATATAATTATATCTATCTATTAACGAATACTATGTATATATTGTAACAAGCAATACTTTCAAAGTGATTGCAAGCCCCAAAACTCTTGTGGCAATGTGGGCCTCCGATAAAGGGAGGCTCGCAGTCTTTTCCACATCTGTATTGTGTTAGAAACGATCTTTCGTCGCTCTCCTCTCCACCCCTCTCTCTCTCTCATTCTCTCTCTCTCTCTCTCTCTCTCTCTCTCTCTCTCTCTCTCTCTCTCTCTCTCTCTCTTGCTTTCTCTCGTTTCCTTAGTCATTTTTCACAAGGTCCCGACAAGACCCTTCAAATTTCCGTCTTTTCTCGGACTCTCATTTCTCTTCGACGTCGAAAAAAATATTACCGCCTGTGTCGAAATTGGGTATACTTATTTTTTTGGTCTCTTCTCTTCTTCTGGAATAATCGGATTTTTTGTGGTTATCTTTCTGTTTCGTAGAGGGACGCGGCTTTTCGACACTTCTGGAAAAGTAATGAGCCTCCTCGGGGATGACGACTCCGTCTTGAGACACTTTACTTTGACATATTCAAGATGGCGCAGCACACCCGATCGAGCGTTCAGCTGTGTGGGTTTTTCCTTTTTCTGTTCGGTGGATGGATTGAATTTTTTTTTATAACGCTACCCACCGAATTCAAGTTCACCATTCATTTATCAAAAAAACCCAATGAAAGAAAAAACGTCGAATATGCATGAGAACAGGTTTTTCGCGTTTAGTCGACGTATTGTTAAGCTGTTGGTAAACCTCGGTGATATTCGTAATCGGCGGAAAATTTCCCTTTAGATAGATCCTTGAAATGGTTTAAAAGCGATAGAATAAATTTCAATCATTTTCGCCACTTTTCCGGAATCGCTAAAATTACTAACTTTCAAACAGCCATAGCGCTGGTTCCATTGGAGTAACATGAAATTTTGAAGGGTTTTTGGAGATGCGTTTGGTAGATTAGAGAATGTCGCTCCATTTAGCGCCATAGTCTCGTTTTATCAAATAGTTTCCCCAGAAAATGCACTTGAAAAATGGCCAAAAGAGACAAAGCGATGGATGGAAAAATTCACGAAAATCGATAGTCCGGCTTTGAAATTCTTCCAGAAAACGAAAAATGATCGGAGCTCGTTGAATCAAACGGCACTTTGAAGAGTAAACTATAGCGAAGGAAATTGTTGCCGAGTGGATTTCTAAATGGAAACAGAAAAGAAACGATCGCCGATTCAGTGTAGCTACTTATTTTTCGCCAAAATGCAAAAAGAGTTTTGGTTTTTATATTTTTTTCGTTCATTTCGAACCCCTTGAATACAAATTCACAATTTCCACACAAACCCTCAATTCTCATAAAAAATCGTCAAAAATGTATAGAAACGCATTTTTCGCGTTTAGACTATGTAAATTTGAGCTTTGGACAAAAACTCCGGGAAATTCGTCATAAGCGGAAAATTTTCCATCGAATATACCCTTAAATTAGTTGAAAAACGGAAAACGATTTTTTAACTCAGTTGGCTACTTTTCCAGAATCGCCAAAATAGTGATATTTCAAACAGCGGTAGTGTCGCTCCTATATGAGTGACATAAACTTATTGGGGGGCTGAAAAAGGATTTTATCAGACTTACAAGGAAAGGTTGCAGGTTGATTTCTCCGATTTCGATCAAATTTGCATGCTTGTAGAATGGGTAAAAATGGGCGATACGGATTCTTGTAACATCTGCGGAATACGATTTTTAAGGGGTGGAACGCACCCTCGAAAATACGGGGGTTTTTCGTTTTTCGTCGATAGCGTTATCGTTCTCATCTGCAATGTGTAGTAACGAAAAAAAAAAACATTGTTACAATTTGAAATTTTTTCATATCTCGTACCGTTAAAACGTTATCGACGAAAAACGAAAAACACCCCAATTTTAGGGGTGCGTTTCAACCCTTGAAAAGTCGGGTTCCGTAGGTATAAAAAAAATATGTGTCGCCTATTTTTACCCATTTTACAAGCATGCCAAATTTAATCGAAATCGGAGAGATCGACCTCACAACCTTTCCTTGTTAGGGCATGCCGCTTGATTCATCTCGATATCTCAAATCGTTCTCCCCGGAAGTGCACTTTATGAATGTTCAAAAGAAAGACAAGTGGTATGTATGGGAAAATTAGCGAAAATCGATGGTCCGGCTTTGAAATTCTACCAAAAATTGAAAAATAATCGCAGCTCAATAAATTAGCCGGCGTTTCAAAGAGCAAACGATAACGAAAAGAATGAGCACAGAATGAGGTTCCAAAACGAAACAAGAAAAATGAACACCGATTCAGTAAAGCTATTTCTTTTTGGCCAAAAAGCGAAGAAAAATAGAATTTTAATATTCCTTTTGCAAGTTAATTTAAATATATCGTTACCTCCTGAATACGAATTCTCCATTAATTGCCCCCAAACTCCTCAGTGTTCATTAAAAATCGTCAAAAGTGTCTAAAAATGCGTTTCCATACACCGTCTAATATTTATGCACGCATACATATTTACATGTATGTATATCCTTGTACAAATGTTTGTAGTGCGTAAAGTTCGAAGCACTCACAAGCGCAAATAGTATCGATTATTCAAAGTGGGTAGAGTATCGGTCTGTGGATGATGGCGAAGGTCCATTCACAGCGCAAATCATTGTGTGGATCGATTATAAGTAATTGTATGGCCCTCAAAGCCTCCAAGTGTTCGAATAAAATCCAAATTGGTCCCGCATTCTCGCATCGAGCGTTGCACACACGTACGTACAAACGAATCCTCTTACTTGCTCAGAATTGCTTCGCCGGATATTTGTTGGCTTTATTTTTATTTCTATTTACAATATATTATTCGTCATTGTTATTTTTATGAATGTTATTTTTTTTGTTGAATCACTGTACTTTAGTTCGTTTTCGGCTTCCTCGAGTACGCGTGCTAAAGAAAGTTCCACTTTTTGGAAAGTTAAAATTATGTCTAAAAAATCGTCAGATAATTGTTAACAACAAATGATATATGCAATATAAAAAAAAATCCTACGTACTCCCATAGACAATGTATTTTTCAAGATATATTCAACATTTCAAGTGAATCGGTTGAAAATTGAGTTATGTTTCCGGCCAACGTAAATAATGCAGTTTCGAGATAAACGCTGCACAGCCGCCATTTTGAAATTAATCGCTTCAAACAATTATTCTATACAGTCACCATTAGGTATGATAAACACCCTTTTTGTAGTCTCGATTTATTTTGTAGTTTTTCTGAAAAAATCCCCTAAAAGCCTATTTTTTCGGCCTCTAGAGTGGCCTAACCCCTTAACCTAACGATGCAAATGTCAAAATCCATGGCTGCTGCGCTAGAGGACATCTCGACGATGGAAAAAAGGGGATAATACGCGTATCGAGAAGAATTACCCTGCTCGGGTGGAAAAGAACGAGAGCGCCAAGAACACGATTGAAGATTTTTGTTTCACAACAGAATGAATAATAATATATTTCTTGAAATTGCGCAAAATTGCAAATAGCTCTCTGATGAAAATGAAAATTGTCTCCACACATGAAGTAGGACAATAAATTATTTATTTACAATTATTTTTTTCTATTGCAATTTATCGAAATCAAATAAATATACAAATATATTGATTATTCATTAAGAATTTATTTTCAATAACTTTTTTTTTGTATTAATTTATCTCAATCAAATAAACTTAAAAGTATGTGAATAATTTATATATAAATTATTTTTCTTCTTGCGATGTATTCCACTCAAATAATTACACAACATATTTATTCTCCTTAAATATATACGCAAAATATCCTCTACATTTTTTATATTACATACACATACATATATTCCTTCTCTAATATATCAACATTTTCACATAAATAAACGAGACGATAAAAAAAATCCCAAAAAAACTCACCAAATAAAAAAGCAACGCGCAGGCAGCTCTCCGCTGCCTCAAGCTTTTTTCGTTTCATCAGTACACCGAATGGTCCATAAGAAATGGGCCGTGACGTCCACTCAACTTTTGGTTTTTTGTCATTTCGCGATCGATTTTCGCGCCCCCGTCGATACAAGGTGTACCGCAGAGTGTATTTAGCGAGAGGGGTGCGTGAAAAAGGGAAAAAAGAAAGAAGAAAAAAAAACGGGGAGAATATAGTAAAGAGAAGTTGCTATTTCGTTGGGGAGGCTGGGTAAGTGCGTTGCGTGTACGAGCGCTCGGTGCAGCCGCTTTTGTACCACCCTCCGTGTAGCGGGACATTGCTGTCAATGTTACACACGGGTACTACCCTCCTACGTTCTATATATATATATATATATATATATATATATATGTATGTATGTATGTATGTATGTATGTATGTATGTATGTGTATATATGCATATACATATATATACATATATATATATATATATATATATATATATATATATATGGGTGTGTGTGTGTGTGTGTGAAAAAAGCGTCGGAAAAGCCGACACGCTGATGTCCGTAAAATTGGCCGCCGCTCTTTCCACGTCATCCCTTATGGTCACAGGGCAGTCACCCTCGCCCCTCGTTTCCTCGTCACATTCGGCACTTACGTGTTGCATTGCGGTATATATACGAACGTTTATGGCAAGTGGCAAAAACGAACTGACGGAGGCGTCGGTAAATCGCCTGTGCGCAACGAAAGTTGGAAAAACAGGAGAAAAAGTACGGGCGGGATGAAGTTGGAAAACAAAAAGAGGGCAGCTTTTTTCCCGTAACATAGAGAGGAAGAGACGAAGGATATCGAAGTTTGGTAAATGGCGATGAAAATACTCGTGTACGGAGTTTTAAAAATCGCAAAGTGAGACAGATAGGGTGAGGGGGGTAGTGAGGGTTGGGGACGCGAGAGAGTTCAAGCGGTCCGACTTGAGCGCGGAATGAGGAAAGGACGATTTTCAGGTCGCGGGTAAGAGGACACGAGGAGGCGAAAAGCGCGGACGACTTTGCCCGTACGAGGGACTATTTTCTCAGCGTAAACAGTTTTCCTGAGAACAAACCTGGAAAGACAATCTTTTAGCGCTGTGGACTCGCTCTCCCGGCGCTGCGCCTGCTTTTCGATACATATATATGTATATCTGTGTGTACGTCGTTGAGAGTTTTCCGCGCGCGCGTCAGGACGGAAAAGTAGTTCTTATCTCGGCGAACGAGAACCCAAGGACTTTCACTTTTCTCTCTTGTTCTTTAAATCGTGCTTTCTTTTTTTTCCTTTTGGTACTTGTATCTCTATCTCTCTCGGTTCGTTTTAATTCAATTCAGTATCTTGCCATTTTATTTTTTGTGAGTTTTTCCTGTTTTACATTAATTTTTGTTTTTATTCCTATTATCATAATAATACTAGTCATACGTAAAAGATGCTGACTAGTGACAACTATATGAACATATTATTGCACAAAGTATTTTGTAAGGTATCCTTTCGCACGGTGCTCTTAGGGGGCCGAAGCCCCAGAGATAAATTGATGTTCTCTCTCTCTCTCTCTCTCTCTCTCTCTCTCTCTCTCTCTCTCTCTCTCTCTCTCTCTCTCTCTCTCTCTAGCATTGTTTAAATAGGTTAGAAAAGTATGACACAAAGTGTACCGCCAACTTGTATTTCCTACAAGCATATACCCCTGTATACGAATATGCATGGTACTCTTAAGGAGGTTTTTCACTCCAGAGTACGAAATCTCTCTCTCTCTCTCTCTCTCTCTCTCTCTTTCTTTTGATTCAATTCAGTATCTTTTAATTTTATTTTATCTATATGTTTTGAGTTTTAGATTAATTTTTGTTGCCAATTGTCAACCCTTTCACTCTTTCAGTCTCTTTCCCTTTTACATTTAATTCTCCAAAACTAATTCTACTATCGTCAGGAACTTTTTCCAAAAATTCTGTATGATTTTCGTGTTAAGTATAAATTTTTATTGCCAATGGTCATTTTTCTCACTTCTTCAGCCTCTCTCTCTCTCTCTCTCTCTCTCTCTCCTCTCCTCTCCTCTCCCGCTCTCATACTCTTCCTTTAACTCTTTCACCTTTTCATTTCACTCTTATCGTCATATTCTTTTCCATACCGTTTACCTCTCCCCCTCTCTTTCCCCCTCTTACTAGCCCGTTCTCTCTCTCTCTCTCTCTCTCTCTCTCTCTCTCTCTCTCTTTCTCGCTCTCTCTCTCTCTCTTCTTATTGTACCTTCTCGTTTCCTATGCATACTCTCCCACGTACCGTGCTCCAGAGACACGTCATCCCTCCAAGATTCTATTCAAGCCGGGCGAACGTTTCAGCGTGCGTTCACTCCGTGAATCGATCCACCGGCCTGTTTACGTACATGAATTCTTCTTAATGGACTTTTCGCGTGTCACACGGCCTCAGACGGGATATAAATCATTGCGGAGAATGGAAGCAGTTTTTTTTACTTCGTGCATATAACTCTCGTATTGCACACTTCGGTGCGGTACGTGTTGCCAATTGCATTCAGCACAATCCCGCTTAAAATCACCTGCTTTTTGCTGTTTCCTTCCTTTGCTCATTTATTTTTAGATTTTTTAAATACCGAGCTATCGTCGGTCGAAATGTATTCTTTGATTAAGAGACACTTAATTTTTTTTAGTTTTACATTATTTACAATTAAATGGTCGCGAGATTAGGTTATTAAAGTTGTACTTTAAATCAAAGACTTCAAGGTTCGGTTTTACTAGTCTCTTTTTCCCTAAAGATTCTGGCAGATACCTTGCGTTTTTGGTTAAACTCTTTTAAATCCACCTTAAATGATATTAAGTGTGTTTTTTACTCACATTTATTATTTTCAAATCGAATTGCATCAAGCTGGTTGATTGATCAAAGAAAGTCATTTACATTAAAAGGGTACCAGTCTTTTTTCATACAACATATAGGGTGTTTGGCACATGGACCGACACAATTTTTTGGGTCATTGGTGAGGGCCATTTGCTACTATTTTCACCCTTAGACCCTATGTCCTAAGTGTCACGGTAATTAAGAAATTATTTTTTTTTTCGTTTTTTTTCAATTATCCGAAATTTCGCCTTTAAATCGTCACAACTTTTTTGTTTGTGGTCGTAATAGCACGAAATAACTTTTGTTGTATTCTGCAACGTATGTTTATTATAAATAAATCATTATTTGATTTAATTGATTTCAAGAAAATGACTCGTGAACTTCCAAAATCTTGAAAATGCGTAAATGTATGAAAATGTCAACTTCCAAATTCATTATAAAAAAAAAGTAAAAGCTATTTTGCAATTAGCATTGTTTTAAAAAGTTCTCTAGTTTATACCCTTTCCAACGGTATGCTATCTGTCGTAGAAATCATTCATTATGTGTTGAAAATTGAGAGAATAAGTTTTTTTATAATGAGTTTTGGAGTTTAAATTTCTCATACATTTAGACATTGTTAAGACTGGAAGCTCAAGGATCACTTTCTTGATACCATTTGTATCAAATAATTATTTATTTATAATAAACATACATTGCAGAATATAACAAAATTTATTTGGTGCTATCACAACCACAAATGAAGAAGTTGTGACGTTTTAAAGGCAACATTTCGGGTAATGAAAAAAACGAAACAAAATCATATCTCAATTACCGTGACACTTAGCACATAGGATCTAAGGGTGAAAAAATAGCAAATGACCCCCCCCCAATTCCCCAAAAAATGTGTCGGTCCATCCACAAACACCTTGTATATTATTTTATTATATGACACCGAGGTTATTCATGTATCTATTTTTTTAAATTTCAGGGACCCGGTATTTTCAATAAATGTTTAAAACATTGAACCGCCCCATTCTACTACCGATAAAAAATTGCCCATTCCAACAGGACAGTGAAAGAGCTCGAAAAATTTCGAAAATCGTCGTTTGCAGATAAAAATATTTTTCTGAATTCATGTCCGGTTAATTTATCTTCCGGTTTGTTTCTCGAATTGAAAATGAATAAAAAATATTTGAATCTACTGGAAAAATAAATTTAGAAAAAATACAAGCCTCCGGACCAACATACGCCCATAGCTCAAGAATGATTTCCGCCTCGAAGCTCGGAAAAATTGGCTCGAAAAAATGCCTCCCTTCGATTCCACCCATCGCGCTCGTGTCATCGTTGCTCCCGGAATAATTGGAATTCGCGTATCCCGATGTCCCTGCGCGTCCAACTTTTCCCTCTCTCTTTCTCTGCCCAACGAACTCATCGCGGTCTCTTCTGGAAAATGTAATTTGCGCGCTCGTGCTCGCGGGCATATCGATAAAGTACTCCAATCCGAACCTTTTTTTTTCTCCACGAGACCTTAAAAAATTCATGAGGTCAGGCCGGCATGACGTGGTTGTCTCCACTGGAGAGCCCGAGGGAATCGGGAAACCCGCCCGGAACTTCGTGTGTGGGCCGCGAAAAAGTCGCCACACCGAGAGCGTCCTGCGGACGGAAGGAAAAGTCCACGTTCGCGTCCAAGCATTTTTTATGTTTGTGCGAGCAACGGGGTTTTAAAACTTGTATCGATTTTGTATTCGTGAGCAGGGAAGTATGTCCTACGTTTCCTCTGGATGGACCACCATGAAGACATGTAAAAAAAACGATACGAAGAAAAATAAATGACTAAATTCTTGTAAAAATCGATTAGCTCGGATTTGCATTACGATCCTCCATTGCAAGGAATCATGCTCATAATAAGAATAATGATATTAATAGATACAAGTAAATAATATAAAAATATAATATGCAAAATCGAAATAGGATAATGTACAAAATAATAATGAATAAAAAAAGCAATGTAAAAAATAATATGAAAAAAATGGAATAACGTAAAGTATAATCATGTAAAAGCGTAGGTAATAGTGAATGTTTCCCCGTGACTGTTTCCCAATGCAAATTGAGCAAATGGGTTGTCCGCAACAATTAAATCGGTTAATATTAACAATAATAATAATAATAATGATGCCCATACTCTTATCAGTATGTGTATATATAATAATAAAATTTATAACGATAATAAGTGTGCGCGTGTGGGGGGAGGGGAGGTGGTACATCCATACTTATTATTACATTAATGTCATTGGCATAACTATCCTTTATGATTACTATCATTGCTGTAATTATTCTTTGCAATGGTGGATTATAATATTAGTTTAGGCTAATCGATTCAATCGAGGTTTTTGAAAAAGATTTTTCGTTCTATCCTTTTTTTTCAATTTCTTCATTGTGTTCCATATTTGTATACACCGCTATAAGTGAAGGTCACCACCACTATTTTAAATGGAGTGGTACATTTTTGTTTCAACTATCTGGTGGAGCACCTCAAGCCGCATAAAAAAACATCGGGGGGGGGGGGTCAAAGTCGTTCAAGGTCATTCAAGGTCGGTATCGATGATACAAATCTAAATATCTCGGATCACTACCAAATGTTTAGTAGTGATCCGAGATATTTAGATTTGTATTTCATTTTAATACGTGACCTTGAATGACCTTGAACGACTTTGACGCCTTAGTATTTTTTATGCGATTCGGCGTGCTCCTCAAGATGATAGAAAAAAATGTGCCATTGGGGTTTTTTAATTTTTTTTCTTACTATCGTTTTTTTGTATTTCTTCATGGTGTGCCAGATATGTATGTATACATATACATCTATATTGAAACTCTTTTTATCGCCAGCCAGCGGCAAGGATAATGTTTAAAAATTACGTATTCCCATATGTGTGTGTGTGTGTCACTGTAGATTCGTGGGAGAAATATAATCGAAGCGAAAAAACTTGTCCATTTCATAAATGATCAAGTAGCCTCGAGACACCACCAGTCCAATGAATACAAAATGCTACTGCGCCACCCGAGACTCATATTTTTTTCAACCCTCGACTACCCGCTGTGCGGAAGAAAAAAAGAGAAAAAAAAACAAACATCGCAAAAGAAAAGAAGCCGAGAGTCTCGGTTAGTTTCTTCGCGACCAGCTGCATCGACAGAAAAAATAAAAAAGAAAAAAAACGAATTATCGAGCGGATTTATTTCACGGGATATTTATTTTCTCGCTTCACTCATCATACATCGCCGAAATCAGTGGAAAAATCGGTAAAAAATAGGTAAAACATTTGCTCGTCAAGTAAAAAGTAATTGTTTTTTCCGAAAAGGATCGAAAAAGCTAATAAGGCGAGACCTATCAGGTAGGAACTCGAGCATTCTCGTTTCTCGTTTTATTCTCGTGTCTGAAGCAGCGCGAGCACAGTGCGAGAAAAGCGTCCCGACGACACTGCGATTGAAAGGAGGAAAAATAATAAAAATCGAATAAAAAAAGAAGCCAAAGATGAGGAAAAAGAAAATCAACGTCCCGAAGTATAAGAAACCAAAGGAGAAGTCGGCGCAAGGGTGTATCGCAGGGAAGAGGAGGAGCAGGAAACGCGAGATTCAGAGAAGTGGAAAGCTGAACGAACGGAGGAGGAGGTAACGCGCGGCCTGTTGCCGGGAGTCTTGCTCTTTGGTGAATGCGATATGGGCGGGCGAGCGCAAGACTCACCCTTATCGCGTCGTGTATTAGGAGCTTTCTTCCTCTCCTACTTCCACCCCGCTAGTGCTATCCGTCTTCGTCATTTGGATTAACATACACACAAATACACACACACACAAATACACACACACACAAATACACACACACACACACACACACACACACACACACACACACACACACACACACACACACACACACACACACACACACACACACACACACACACACACACACACACACACACACACACACACACACACACACACACACACACACACACACACACACACACACACACACACACACACACACACACACACACACACACACACACACACACACACACACACACACACACACACACACATAAATAAATGATATGCATGTGGTATATTCCCTAACGAGATGATATAGATATCAGTCGGCGCAAGATCAAAGAACAAATACATACATACACGCGACAAAGTGCGTCAAGAGTCGCCCGAACACCTCGAAACTTCTACTGGCCTGCTCTTATTAGAATCGGCAGACGCAACGATTTCTCGACATTATCGCTTCCGCATCCAAATTGCTTCCGTCCTCAATAATGATCATACAAATAAAAATCACTATTTATCAGTACAGAATGACAATAACAACAACAATAATAATTAATTAATCCATACTTACAGTAAAGTAATAGTCTGCTTGTCTGCTTATTTAAATCGTTTCATTTAATGTTGTGTTTCATTTAAATCGAACGAGAATAAGTTGAGCAATTGATTGTTTTACAACAAAAAGGGAGAAGATCTGACGGGGTGCCGACGGAGTGAGACGGTGCTGTAGCGCGGATGCCACTTATTCCCAAAAACTTTCCGTGTCAATTTAAGCGAGTGCAGTTTCATGGTTCGCATGGTCAGCTCTATGCCGCCTGCTCTAGAGTAACGAACCGAGGAAATCTTTTAATTTTAACCGACGGGGAAGAAAGAAAAACGCCAAAGTAGTGTATAATGAAATTTCGTAAGATCGATCGAATTTAAATTTTAGATAACTCATTTCAGAAACTAGCATATTATCCTAAATTTAAAGGTTTCATTTCAACACTTTTTTATTTAGTAAAGTTCAGATCAATCGATGTGATGTCCATTTTCGTAAGTAAATACTCCATCTTTCTATACTTATAATAAAGATGTAAGGGACAAAAGTCAGTATATATGGAATATAAATAAATAAATAAAAATAACCTTGGTAAATTCTCAAAAACTGTAGACCAGGTAGTCGGAATAACTATTTCAATCGGTAAAGCGCGGGCCCAGGCTAGTTATGAGTATAATGATAATTATTATAATGATAAATAAAAGAGTCAATATTTACAATAATGACAATTATATTTCAGTATTTATAGTAATAATAATAGTGGTGATGATGATTATGTTGATAATAAAATTAATAACCGGACCGTAACAAAGATAATTATTATTACAGTACTAGCTATAGTGGCAGTAGTCCAAATAATGGTAATGATAATAATAATGTCCGTAACAACCAAAGTAACAACAATAATAATAATAACCAGAACAATGAATAATCCGATGGCATGGTGCTATCCGTAATGGCATGACAGATATAGTACGAGAGCGAACGTTGAACATTTGTGCCTACTAAAATCGTCCCGTCTTGTATATATACATATATATACACACATGAGAGTACTGCAGGCGCATAAAACTGCCCTATTTCCGAGCGTTTCCAATTTTTCCAATGCGTCGTACGTCTTATATGCTGGAATACTTGATGAAGAATAGAAGTGAAAACTTTATAACGGATTTACGGGATACAAAAGTAAAATGCATGTACATGCATATATATATATATATATATATATATATATATATATATATATATATATATATATATATATATATATATATAATATGTATGTGTAAGGGTTCATAACTATATACGTATATGCAAGGGTTGTTTTATAGAGACCGTACTTTATCTCTCGTATCGTGTGATCGATATGACTGTATCAATCGTGATCGTTCCATATACAGCCAAGTCCATCAAAGATTGTCGGAAGCGTAGATGGGCACTCGAATGACGAGTGTCTCTGTGTACGCATATGTACTATGTGTGTGTGTGAGTGGTTCCGAGAGCCATCATAAAAATATCGAAAAGGACGTTTCGAAGTTCGCACGTGTGGCACCAGGGATGATATGTAGAAAGGGAAAGAGATAGGAAAAAGGGCGGGAGAGAGAGAGAGAGAGAGAGAGAGAGAGAGGCTTCGGAATAAGCTCGCGGTCAGTCGCAATCAGGAAATTGCTCGATCAAAATACACGCGAGGTCGATCGTTAGCCTAGTGCATCGAAATCGAAGAACTTTTGCGATCCGTAACGTCCGGCCAATTATCATTCTCCTTTCACCTCAATCGCCCCGAGACACTTTCGAAATGTTCATTTCGCGTACTCGCGACAAATATGTTACGATTTAAATAATAATAAAATTAAATATGAATATACATTGTGTGTATCATGAGTATAAATAATAAAATTAAGTAAATAATGTTACTTTACAATGGGGTAAAAAAATAAAATTCATACAAAGTATGTATATATAAAATGGATGCGTTTTATAAAATATAAATTAATTGCTGATTTATAAAAGAGGCAAATTATTGGTAGCAAAAAATGCATGGAAATTGAAGACAAAAAAACGATGGACCTAAACAAAAATTTACCTGAAATTTCGATATACCTGGGCCAATTCAACACCTCTCTCTCTCTCTCTCTCTCTCTCTCTCTTGCTCTACCTCCATTCCCACATTACATACGTTCATCTGCATTTGGTTTGATCCCTAGAGATTCTGACTCAGCGCCTCATTTTTTCCCATCTTTTGTTTTTACTTTTTTTACCTTTGCCGGCCGCCCGAGCGTAATTGACGAATCTATGATTCAACGCCACTCGCGTGTCCTCACCATCTGCCCCATGACAGACGTTCACCACCCTTCGTATCCGCCCTGAGTATCCAAAGGGCTACGAGGAATCCTTCGCTCTCTCTCTCTCCCTGTCTTTTCCTTCGATCGTTTTACATTCTATCCGTTTTTTTTCCTTTGTAGCTCGTTCTGAAGAAGAGATATATTTCCTTCGTGAAACGCCCCCGCAGTTATGGCCCTATTAGCTCATCGGGTCAGAGGATACGAAACAGTTTGTTACGAGAAAAAAAAAGGGTAAATCTTCTTGGGATACGGGTAATTGGCCTATTATTTGGAGAGCTGCGGTATATCTTCATATACTGCAATTATGTATGTTTGTGTGCGTGTATATATATATAATTAAAACATAAAGGCTTTTCAAAAATGTATGTATGAGGGATTCTCCGTCAATTCAGCCACTTTTTTCGACCATCTCAGATCTGCCCCATAATTGGTTATATCCAAGTACTACTAAAAGTCATTCTATGTCAATTTTTTTAGATTTTTTAGTTCAACGTTTTAGAAAATGCCGTTTTTTTCCAAATGAATGTGTCTCGGAAACTAGAAGTAAATGAAAAAAAAATGTCTGTACATAAAAGTTGTAGTTTTGTGTTAGCTTTCGAGCAGAATATTTGAAATAATTTTTACCTTCCGGTAACGCTGATTTTTTACCAAAAAAGGGGAAAATTATTTTTTTATTCAAAAACAGCCGGTTCTTCGGATGAAAAAATTACAGAATCTTCCAGTATGTCTGACGATATCGCACCAACATCGCCAGAGTGGCACGGAGCGAGGTTCCGATATGAGAAAATTAATTTGTGTGGTTTCATTTTTTTGCCCTAGAACCTCGATCCATGCCACTCTGGCGATTTTTTTGCGATATCGTCAGACATACTGGAAGACTCTGTAATTTTTCAGCCAAAAAAATGGCCTTTTTTGATAAAAAAATAATTTCCCCCTTTTTGATAAAAAATCAGCGTTACAGGAACGTAAAAATTATTTCAAGTCGTCCACTCAAAAACTAACATAAAACTACAACTTTTATGTGCAGACATTTTTTTTCAGTTACTTCGGGTTTCCGAGATATGTTCATTTGAAAAAAAACGGCATTTTCTAAAATGTTGAATTAAAAAATTTGACAAAATTCACATAGAATGCCTTTTAGTAGTACTTTGATATAACCAATTATATGGCAGATCTGAGATGGTCGAAAAAAAAGTGGCCGGATTGACGGAGAATCCCTCATATGTGTATATATAAAAGTCACGTAGAAAATTTCTTCTTAAAGTGTAGCGTGATATATATACCTATGTATATATATAGAAGAACTTTTTTACGTGAATTTTATGTATACGTATATACAGTTATGAAAAGCTTTTATATTTCAATATAAATATTTATATCAAAAACAATAAAAAATAAAATGTAGTTTCCAAAAAAAGAATTAAAAGAAATTCGAAGTCGATCAAAATCAAAGAAGGGAACTTCTCAACTCCTCGATAAATTTTAACATAAACTTTCTCATTTATAAATTTATATTGATATTTATTGTAGAAAAATTACTATATATATTCACTTATGATAAATTTGAATATAACTTTATGAGTATCTATATTAATTTTGATATAAATTTATTCGTGATAAATTTTAACATAAACTTAGAAATGAGAAAATTTATGTTGTACTTTATAAAAAGATCGGAAAGTTATTTTCTTTTATTTTTAATAACTTGTAATTTTTTAAATTCTTTCTTTTTATTTTTGGAAATTTCGTATTTATTCGTCGAAAAAGCTGAGAAGAATGATAGGGACCTTTCAAACTGAACATATAGATATTAGATTGAACAGAAATGTTGGCAAGTGGTTGTTCCTTCTCTCCGATTACATGAGTATATATTTCCGTAGTCCTCTTTGTTCCTTGTACCCAATTACAGGGCGCTGGAGTTACACGATCAAAAAGTAGTCCCCTGACTAGGATGAGATCGAGCGGCGCGGTAAGAGAGGACGGGGGGGGGGGTGTTAGGAAGCAAAAGTTTCGTCGATAAAGGGAAGGGGTTTCATGAAGTGAAAATTACTTGCTCGCTCAACTTATATGCGCGGAAAAGTTTTTCGAGAGAAATGGAAAAATTCACGTGATAAGCTCGCACAGGTACGTCGCGGGCCAAAGTGACGTAAGATCGCCAGACAAAGAGGGAGGGAGGGAAAATAGGCGAGAGAGGAGAGAGAGAGAGAGAGAGAGAGAGAGAGAGAGAGAGAGAGAGAGAGAGAGAGAGAGAGAGAGAGAGAGAGAGAGAGAGAGAGAGAGAGAGAGAGAGAAGAATAAAGCAGGAGTAAGAGCTTCAAACTTGGTCGCGTTTCCCTTCGTATAGTCATCGCGGCGACGACGGTGAACGTTCTCATTTCATTTCAAACTGGGTCAGGCTTCACTCGACTTTTTATCCCATTACCGCGCTTATTTCCTTCGCGTAAAGTTGAAATCTGGTCGCTTGGTGTGTATTCGACACGAGAGTGAGAGAGAGAGAGAGTGAAAGAGAGAGAGAGGGGAATTTCTTAGCCCGTTGGACGTTTCCCGAGCGTACATCCTAAGGAAGTGAATTAATATGTACAGATATATGTGTATGTGTGTTTATATATATGCATGTATAATTTTAAAAAAATGCTCGTATAATCGTTTTATTCACGGTAGTTTCAATACCTATATACACTAGGGTGGCACAAATTTAAGCTCTATTTTTTTACCCTTTTTCTCATCATCCAATTATCTTCTTTAAAGAACAAAAAAATTGTCGCAAAAGCTGCGAGCGGTCATAAAATATTTAGAGGTCGCTCAAGCCTCCCAAATATTCAAATTTTCAGGATAATTTTTTTTTTTCGTCCCCTTCTCATCCATGGATTTTACTCTTTACAATTTTAAAATTAATCTCGCGAAAGCTGTAGCCTACCAATGAATATTTAGTGGCTGCTCAAGAGCTTCGAAATATACAATTTTTGCCATTTTTTTACTCTTCTCACTCATAAATTTGACATTTTGTGAAATTTTCAAAACAATTAATCACTTTTTCTTGATAAACAGGTTTTTCAAGTTTACCTCACAATTCTTACCCAAGAATTATAATTTTTGTTATTATAAAATAATTCTTCAAAGCTCTTGTCCGTAAACAAAATTGTAGGTCGTTTTATTCGTAAAACTGAAATGGCACCTATTTCCCGTGCATCGTAATGCGTCCCATACATAAATACATACTAGAAATAATACAATAATACATAATAACACATATTGTCTAATTGGTGTTTGTTACAAATTATTGTAATACATTTTTCAGAAGATGTACCACTTCGATGGTTATTTTGTTTTTATGCTACAAGGAATTATAGTGCATACGAGATTTATTTTTTGGCGGTAATTGTAAATTTGGAAAACACTAAGCGACCACTAAAAAGTTTTTCTTTAGAAACAAATTTTTCAAAGTTACCTAACACTACTAACCCAAGAATTAGAATCTTCGTTCTCATAAAATAATTCTTTAAAACTCTTGTTCGTAAACAAAATTATAGGTCCCCCGTTTTATCGGGTTAGAAGTGTGAGGTAAATTTTAAAAAACCGTTTCTAAAGAAAAAAAGGATGAATTTTTTTGAAAATTTTACAAAGTGTTAAATTTATGAGTGAGAAGAGAAAAAAAAATCGCGACAATTGGAAATTTCGGGACTCTTGAGCGATTACTAAATAGTCATTGGCCGGCTAGAGCTTCCGCAAGCTTAATTAAAAAATTATAAAGCGTAAAACTCATAGGTGAGAAGTGAACGAAAAAAAAGTAAAAAAAATCAAAACTTGCATTTTTGGAAGGCTTGAGTGACCTCTAAATATTTTTTGACCGCTTGCAGATTCCGCGACAATATTTTTTTTTTCTTTAAAGAAGATAATTGAATGGTGAGAAAGAGAAAAAAAACAGAGCTCAAATTGGGGCCATTCTGACATATATATATTTTTTAAATATATTTTTCGGTGCCTCAGTATGATGTATATAATGACTGTAAATACATTTTACAAATGTACATAATATAGTATATATACGGTACTATATACATATACACACACTCGAAATCGAAATAAACATAAATACTTATGTATTTTTTTATGCCTTAACATGATAAATTTCATAAATATAGATATATCGTACAAATGTTATAGAATTGTAGGGTCTGTTTGTTAATATACACTAGTGGAATCAATTCTGGACACTTTTAATAGAAATTCGTTTTTTTTGTAAATATTTACGCAGTGTATGTATATTTTGCTACGTCAAAATGATACTGTAACGTTTTTATTTTAATCTACAATGTTCCTACTTAATATTTGTCTTAATAAACCTACTTTGATAAGAATACCAAATATAAGTGATTATAACGTAAAAATGATCAAGAAATGCGAAATAAAAAAAAACAAAAGTGTCCACAATTCATTTTACTAGTATGTGTGTGTATATATATATACATAGAGTGAAAAAGACAGGAATATGAATATATGCAAGTGGGTCTGACCTTCTCCCCCAATATTCAGGATACGTAGATGCGAGTGGTCGCAGTGTGTACGAGTCATCGCGGTACTGGACCACTGTGAATGACAGGGGTACGACGGCGCGTAGGACTGACAGAGGGACGGTGGGTGATCGGAGGGACGGAGGCATGGACCACACACAGCATCCGTGACGTTGTGTAACTGCGTGGGCTTGAAAACGTCCCTAATAGAATCAAGTCCTAAAAGCCTCGTCTAATTTTTCTCTCAACACCAGCAGGACCCATATACATATACATAAGGATGGTAGGAAACGCGGGGATTCCGACTCGCCCTTGCTCTTATATTCGCTACGCACTTACAAATTACATTGTTTCGAAATTAGGTTAGCTCTGACTCAATTACGTATATATATTTTTGTGTATATATATATATATATATATATATATATATATATATATATGCATTTTGTGATGTATATAGGCATGAAGATTGATCGAGTGTATCGATAACAGGATTTTCAGTGCTTTTCCTCTAACGCACTGACTCCTGCTGCCGCCTGGGCTGGTTTCGGGGTACATTGACGTACGGTAATGCAATTTTCCGCGGTACACGTACGTATACGGTATGTGTATATTCTCGTCCCGACGGCGGGAAAAGTCATGTTTTTTTATCGCGCCGTACCTAAAATATGCGATCGAAGGAATCCAGCACCGAGACTTTTCTACGATTACACGAATTGCAGGGAATTCGTGTATGAAAATTCAATATATATTTAAATATATTTCTCGCACACATTTATCTTTCTCTCTCTGCTTCTGGAGTGGCTCAATCGGCGTGTCCATGCCTATAAGAATATTGTTAAAACGAGTGACCGCAACTGCAATCGTCTAACCAGAAAGTACTTTGATTACCATAATTCTACTTTTATTTATTATTATAGTAATAACTTTTTTTTGAATCTTATTGTTATAGAAAAAATAGTTCTTATTATTACTTTTAGTACTGCTTATTGTTTTATCGTTATGGTTATTATTCTATTCATTGTTAATTACTTCTAAAATTTGTATTACATCCCAGCTTGTCTCGTGTACTATTTTATCTTTATTGTGTAAATTAATGTGAAATTACCACCTTTTTTTCAAATTGCGCTATAGAGTGTTAGGGCATAAATAAATTCTCATTTAATTTCCCTCCCTCCCTCCCTCCCTCCCTCTCTCTCTCTCTCTCTCTCTCTCTCTCTCTCTCTCTCTCTCTCTCTCTCTCTCTCTCTCTCTCTCTCTTGTTTTTTGGAGTATCTTAATCGGCATGGACATACCTATAAGAGTATTAGAGTAACGGGTGACCTCAACTGCAATTTTTCTACCGTTACCTCGATTATCATATGCTCATTTTTGTTTTATTATTATTTATTTATTGTTATTTCATTGCTTTATTATTATTATTATTACAACTGCTTATTGTTTAATTTATTTGGCTATTATTCCATTCATTGTTGATTATATTTGAGCTTCGTAGTAAATGGCGGCTCATCTCTTTTGGTTTTTTTATTGTTATGTAAATTCATGTAAGTTATCGCTACCTTTTTTTAAATTGCCCCATAGCGTGCTAGGACATAAATAAATTTTCATTTTATTTCCCTCTCTGTCGATATATATATATATATATATATATATATATAAATGTGTGTGTATATATATATATATATAAGGATTAATGGATTTAAAGAGATCGTCCTGCACAGCCTGATCCAACATATATCTATATATCGTTCTTTCCTCTCGCTCGCGCACAACCGGCACTTCTCTTGCGGCTTTCCAACTCGCGGTTATACAGCAGGCCAGTGACATCTGGCCAGACCGTAGTCGTTGACTGATCAATTTATTTTATGGCCTCATTCTCGGCATTATACGAGCGGAACGCGCGTTAAAGCTTGTTCCTGTACACATATGGACCAACGAGCCAGTACAAGTACGGACAATCTTTATGCCGACCTGCTCATACCCTCTTCATCCACCTCCGGCTCACTTTCTCTCTCCCTATAAACGACATTGCTTAAGTACGCGGATAAATGGTAATATATATATATACACTACCGGCGAAGAGTTTCCAGACAAAAATTCAAAAAAGTTCCAGAACGATTTTATGCCATTTACAGGCGACATAAATGAATTTAATAAATGGCGTCTGAAGGGGAAGAATTCACCTTCATACGGTTTTTTTGAAATTTTTTAAATATTTTTTTACGCCTTGTACTCTTTTTCGAAAACGACCATTTTTCGCCTTTTTTTCCTTTTCTGGTGGATCCCGTTTACAAACAATTTTAAAAATGTGTTTCTTAGACCGGAATCGTAAAGGGGGAACCTCAAACTTCCATTTTGTTTTTTTTTAAAGCTTCGTACGATTTTTGTTTCTAAAGATATTTTCATTGACAAGAAAGAGACAATTTGAAGAATAACGTGTAACGCGAAAACCTCAAGGATTCAAAGAACACCTTAAGATAGTAAGAAGTTGAATCGGTTTTCGTTGAGTTCGCGAATATTTTTTCAGATTTTTTTTTCGAAATCTTTTTTCTTCACCTATTTTCGGTAAAAAACAGATGATTTAATTACCGTAACTCGAGAACTAAGGGGTTTGTGGTAAAATTTTAAGAGAGGAAGAAATTGTGTTTTTCTATTTTCAACTCAATTGAAAATAGAAAAATACAATTCTTTCCTCTCTTGAAATTCTATTTGAATCCTTGTCGTTTTCGCGTTCCACGTTATTTTTGAAATTGTCTCTGCTCTTTAAATCAAAATATCTTTAGAAACAAAACTCGTACGAAGCTTAAAAAAAAGCAAAACTGAAGCTTGAGCTTCCCCCTTTATGATACCGATCAAAGAGATGCATTAAAAAAATGTTGTCTGTAAACGGGGTCCATCAGAAAAGACACAAAAAGGCGAAAAATGGTAGTTTTCGAAAAAGGGTACTAGTCGTAAAAAAAATAGTAAAATTAAAAAAAAACGGAAGAAAGGTGGATTCTTCCTCTTCAAAATACCGTTTATCAAATTCATTTATGTCAACTATCGGCGAAATGGCATAAAAAATCGTTCCGGAAGTTTTTTGAATTTTTGTCCGGATACTTTTCGCCGGTAGTGTATTTATACATGTGTGTGTATCTAGTAGTCGATTTTTTAAATTTGTTCGAATCATTGACTTTATATATACATGGAAAATTTTCTATAAATAATTAAAATACAGAATCGTCACAGGATAAAAAATATGTGGAGACAGAGAGATTTGGTGCAGATCTACATGTATATCTTAGTCATGAATGCTGCAGCACGTTCTGGCGGAGTGGCATATGGTACGTATTCACGAACGAACAAATCCTTTGAGCATACGATGCAGAAACCCACATATAGTCGAGTGGTTGCACAGTGAGAAACTCATGAGCCTTCTCGATCACTTCTATTATTTTTATTATCATTATTGTTATTATTGATTTATCATTATTTTCCCGGACGTCACTTTACCTCTCGTATTATTTTTACGAATATTAATAATATTAATATGACTATCATACTCGTTATACTAATAATAATAATAAATATCGTCAATACTATTGATATTATTATTAGTAGTGCCATTCCTCTAGACCTCTTATTAATGCGTTAGTTAACTTCCATTGATTAATATTAATGACTTGGCTTCTCGTCTTATTTATTTATTCATATCATTAATGTTACTCATAATCATTGTTTTAATAATAATAATAATGAGTTAATTTTTTTTTTATTATTCTTATTCCAATATCATTAATTTTTGCACTTTCATTCAAGGCGTAGAACAAGCCCAATCATTCGACCAATTAATCAGTCTTTCTCTTTCTCCCTCTTTCTCTCTTCCCTTCCACAATTGATTGCAACGCGGTTGAAGATCGTCGAAATTGTTTGGGCTGCATTCGCGTGCCAGGCTGCACCTCGTCGCAAATTTCACAACGACCTGAACACACGCATGAATTTACGCGAAAGCTTTTCACGCACGATCATCCATGCAAAAGTTTTATGAAAGAGCCATGTCCCATGTGCTCCCACCCTCCCGCCCTCCCTCTCTCTGTCTTTAGGTACGTGCGTGTCAAAACGTTCAAGGGTCGCGCCCTTTGCATTCTCTTACCGTTGTGATCGAGTATTGCGTGCTCCATATAATACGTCATTGCGCTATGTTGTACCTCGTGTACTACACAATTTTTCGCACTCCAGCCCGCGGGACTCCCCCTATCCCGCGCCACTCGTATTGCATTATTCTCCTTCGAACCTTATGGTGCGATTATTTGTTAAATCATATATTCAATTTCTCCAGGGAATTTCTGTATGTATACCTATATATTTATACACACCCACATACATATACGTATATGTTTATGTATAAATCGAGGATCGGCTTTATTATTGTCATTGCGATCGCGCGAATGCAGGAGGAGGGGAGGCAGGCTCCAAATAATCCTTCGGAATAGAGCAAACAGTCGTCAAATTCTCGCATGAGACACTGGGCACGAGAACGATCTGGCGTATCTCGTTTGGTCACATTTCTCTTTGTATATATTCGCAAACACACATGTTCATATGTATATATATTAGGGTGATTCGTTTCAGGGCAACTTTTGTTTTTTGACCCATCGTGCCCGAAAACCTTTATTTGGTACCCAAAAACGAACTTTCGTGAAAGGAGGGTGTTGTCAAAAAATATTTAGAGGTCGCGAATCACAATTGAAGGTTTCCCATTTGATTAACATTGAAAAAAATGTTTTTCTCATTATTAGTGTTACCATTCCGCGAATTTTGATATCGCGATATTTTCCAAGTGGGTTCTCATAGGAAATATGATACTCCACAATAAAGTTCATTGAGCCATGGCCGTAAATTCAACCGTTTCAGCGGCATCATTATTTCAAGTGAATACTGTGCAAAATATCTATTCAAACGGCTGTAACGCCTAAGCTATTAGATATATCGAAAAAAAATTGAGATGAGAACTTTGTAGAGAAAGTAATTTTCTACAAAAAAGTCTTATAAGCCGATCCCGAAAATTCAACTCTTTCTCAGCTATAGGTGAATGAAGTAAAATAAATAGATTTTTTTTTTAAACAAAACAAAAAAAATCTATTTATTTTACTAGAAGTAAATTTATTTATCTAGAAGTAAAATAAATAGATTTTTTTTAAAACAAAACAAAAAAAATCTATTTATTTTACTTCATCCACCTATAGCCGAGAAAGAGTTGAATTTTCGGGATCGGCTTATAAGACTTTTTTGTAGAAAATTACTTTCTCTACAAAGTTCTCATCTCAATTTTTTTCGATATATCTAATAGCTTAGGCGTTACAGCCGTTTGAAAAGATATTTTGCACAGTATTCACTTGAAATAATGATGCCGCTGAAACGGTTGAATTTACGGCCATGGCTCAATGAACTTTATTGTGGAGTATCATATTTCCTATGAGAACCCACTTGGAAAATATCGCGATATCAAAATTCGCGGAATGGTAACACTAATAATGAGAAAAACATTTTTTTCAATGTTAATCAAATGGGAAACCTTCAATTGTGATTCGCGACCTCTAAATATTTTTTGACAACACCCTCCTTTCACGAAAGTTCGTTTTTGGGTACCAAATAAAGGTTTTCGGGCACGATGGGTCAAAAAACAAAAGTTGCCCTGAAACGAATCACCCTAATATATATATATATATATATGAAGGGTCTGGGGGGGGGGTGGAATATAAAATGAGAGTATTAATAGAGAGTAAAGAGTAGAATAGAGTAGAGTAGTGGTAGAGTAGTAGTGGAGTAGTAGTGGAGTAAAGTAATGAAGTGAGAGAGGATAAAAAATACATAAACTAAAATATAGAATAATAGCAGAATAGAAAACTCGTACGACCCACAATGGAAATGAAGAAAAAAATGCTCGATGGATCGACGAGGTTGTATACTTGTGCATCGAGAGGCGGTACCGTTCGAAGTCCATAGTGTTATATTGCAGGGTTTCGCTCACGCGCGGTAGATCGAGAAGTTCGAAAGATCAGCTGGCTATATTGACGCGTACTTACTGCTCGACTACATATCCACATATATATATACTTAATGTGTAGATGTTAGTAATTTTGTATCTATATTTATATATTTTTCGATATATCTATATACATAGAGAAGCGAAATGGGAAAGGCTATAGAAAAGGCTACGAGTAATACATACATACATACATACATATATATATATATAAATATTCATACACATCGATTCTGTAGCCTTTTCTGTTCCATTTTTTCTTTTTTTTCAACTCGGCCGAGGGTTTAAAAGGCTTCACGAGAGGCAAGAGCTTTTTTTTCATCCCCGGTCGTTTTGCTTTGCACTCACTACTAGTACATGGTGCAAATCGAAATGTGTTATTTAACGAGCCTCATACCGTACAGTTCACTCGTGTTAACCGTGTGTGTGCTCTTATTTAGCTCTCTCTTTCTCTCTCTCTCTCTCTCTCTCTCTCTCTCTCTCTCTCTCTCTCTCTCTCTCTCTCTCTCTCTCTCTCTCTCTCTCTTCCGCGCCCTTTCTTCCTCTCACTTGCTCTCGCCCTCTTCCGGTTCACGCCCAACTGATATTATTGAATATGAAGAGCCACGTGGGCCGGACGGCTCGTTACGACGACCATTGGACTGCACCCCACAGCAGGTCAATGCAGAGGTAGCCTATACGACGACGACAACGACCCCACGAATCCGTTTGACATTTATACCTATGCACGTATTTGCGTGTCGCGAGAAAGAAATTGTTCAACTGCTAGCCCCGTCCAATCATTGTATTAGATGGAACAAAATTATACCAAGACCGCGGACTCTCCCGTTTGGATCTAGCAAGGAACATCACTTCGATGAACGACTTCGATTTCGTTAAAACCTATGTTCGTAGTAAAGCATTAAAAACCATCGGACACGTACTTTTTTATCGGCGGAAAAACGGTCTCGAAGGGTGCAACCACCCTTCAGAGTAATCGTAATCAGCGGACGACTTTCCAGCGATAAAGGGAATGCGATGAGACACAAGCCCTGAAATTGGTCCCAATCGATGAGACTCAAGACCTGAAACTGGTCCCAATCAATGGGACTCAAGACCTGGAATTGATCACGATCAACGGGACTGAAGATCTGAAATTGGACCATTTATTATTCTTCCCCAAATCGATTGGGCAGAGTTATATTCGATGCAAAATCGTATGGTCGTCGCGAATTTTTCACTCCCATAATCCACCAGCCCTTCTTTAGTGCAGGAGATCGATTTTCGTCTATAAACACTCAACGGGCGACTCGGGTCCGATCGGCTTCTGACTGGGAATATATATTTATAAAGCATCGTGCTGATCGAAGTTTATACACCTGTCGCTCGATACTTGCCTAGGTCAGTTACACCCCGTCTCATTCTGATGCAAACACCTTTGAGTTGCAGTTCTCACGATAAATTATTCCTCCACCATTTGTCATCGGAAGTTTGCTATGCTGTTATTACGTGCATGGTGCTCTGACACTCGCGCGATGAAAGTTGCTCGTTCTACACGTCATTAACGACGTCGAGGCGCGTTAGGAATTTCTCTCTCTCTCTCTCTCTCTCTCTCTCTCTCTCTCTCTCTCTCTCTCTCTCTCTCTCTCTCTCGGAAGCGTTTTTAGGGTTGCATCAATGACGAGGATTGCGAGCCCTCGCTTCCGGTCAGATTCGGTGCAAACGGATATTTTAGGTATCACTTTTTATTATTTCCTAGCTTTTGCCCGCAGCTTCGCCCGCGCTATACCGGTTGAAATAGTTATTCTGACTACCTGATCTACAGTTTTTGATAATTCACCTTGGTTATTTTTTTGCAGCTTTACAGCTTTATTATAAGTATATCGATTTATTATACCCTATCACATTAATTTATTGTATTCTATTATTTGTCTACATATTTTGTGACTTATATCATTCTTTATGTACGTATGCGGATGTGGGATTTGGGAAAAAGCAATGTTTTAGTATTCATGTAAATTCGTGCAGTTTTATGTCTCCCATTTTCGACGACGGTTTCACGCGATCGTTGAGAAACTGAAGTTTCGTGCCAAAATCGTGAAAAAAATCGCCACAACGATGAGTTCCCGGGCATGCAAGCCTCTTCCATCTACCTTTCTCCGTCTCTCCCATATACATACGTAGATATACACATATGTTGATGGATATATCGCACCCGATATCGGCGTATCCGACTTTTTCCACGCTCGATAACCAGTCCATTGTGGCTTTTTTCCTCTCGAGTTACGTGCTAGCTCGTGTCTCGAATATTTTTTTTCCCTCCATTTTCTTCTTCGTGTATGTCGAACTCTACCGGCTGTGCACAGAGCACCCGCCGGTACGCGAATACGTGTGCAGAACGTTCGGGTCCTGATAACCCTTATTCGCCGTTCAAATTGGTCAAACAGGAGGAAAGTTAGCAGGACAACGAGCATTCTTTTTTTTCCGTCTTTCGTGTACACGGTCCGCCCGAATGCACATTAAGTATGCGTTACATACGTACATTCCCAGTCAAAAGTGACATTTTGTGAATATTTCGCATGTCTACCGATTGGATGAAAATTCGGAAATTGTCCAGTGTTTATTCATTTTAAACAATAACTGTAATAGAAGTCACAATAAGTAACAACATTTTAAAAAACAATGACAACAAGAGTGATAAAAATTATGATAATAACAATAAAATAAAATACTAAAATTAACAAATTTCAATAATAAAAATTAATTGAATAATAAATAGGAATGTGTTTTTTTATTAATATTTTTTAATTATAATGTTGATAATACTTAAATAATTTTGATGTCTTTTATAATTCTCAATTTTCAATAATAACAATAATAATAAGGAAATGTGTTGCTCGGGGCAATACAATCGGATAATAATTTTTAAGATAATTATAATAATATGAAAACATTATTGAGAAATTATTTAAAAAAAATTTCAATAAATAATCGGAAAAATTCTTTTACTTTTAAATTCTAGTTTCTCGGTTTCGAAATACGTTTATAAAAATACACACACACTCCTGTATACATATGTTCGTAAATAGAATTGCAAAAAATATATATTTTACCATGTACATAGATAGTTTAGTATGTCACACTAAATTTGCTTTCCCAATGGCGCGCCATGCGTGCGAACTTGCACAACTCTATCCTTCCTTCTCTGCACAATCAGTCATTCAAGACCCGATTTCCGCTTACGGGATTTGATTACGCGGGAACGGCGTTGCGAATTGTGCGGCTCTCGTGGCAATTTCCTTTCCACGGAGCATTGCTCCGGACATATATCTCGCGACGTGAAAAGCGGAGAAAGGAGAAGAAAAAAAAATAAGTGGAGGATCGCGAAGAAAAGAGGTCGATGAGAGTAAGAGTAAGTCCACGCAACGAGATGCATTAAAATCCTCCAATAATCGAATAATAAATACTTTTAGTTCAAATGGAGCGAGCAATATACCGCATCACCGACAAAACCTTCTCGATACAGGGTGTCCCAAGGGTTTCGCGAAATGTTTGCGGAGTAGATACAACGCGACATTCTGAAGAGAAAAGTTCTCATGGATTTTTTCCTCCGACGCACCGTTGCTGAGATATTACTTGATCAGTGTCAGCCAATCCGGGCGGGCGAACAGCTTCGCGTTGGCAAGAAGGCCGAGCCTGCGCGTTCGACCGGCGCACTTGCCTCGCCGATGCAGCGGGTTGGTTGTCATTAATTAACTCATATCTCAGCACCGATGCGTCGGAGAGAAAAACGGATAAGAACTTTTCTGCTCGGAATTTCATTATCTATCCATGCCGTGAAGATTTGGCGTGAGTCTCGAGACACCCGGTACACACAACTCGAGCTGCCTCCGTACTTCAATTCTACCAACGATATATTCATATATATACATTATATAAATACTATTGTCTGCTCTGCGTGATTCGACTTCCGACTCGAGAGAGGGTAAAAGTGTTAAAGTGCCGGCTTCTTTATTCCCGCGTCTTACCTCTATGCCACAATTTCCCCGGCTTCGAGATTCTCATTCTTCTCAACTTTTTCATTATTATCGCTTTATATCGTTCCGGCTTAACGCCCGCTATCGCCGCACACTCGAAGACGCGGTCGTATAACCTGTATACGAGAATTCGTATTCAGGATGAGAATTAAATCCGGTAAATGAGATTGCATCGAGAATAATTCACCGCTCTCTCGAATGTCGGTTTCTTTCGTCGCGCTTTTGGCGATGGGGTCCGCTGACTTTTTTTCCCCTCCTAACGAATAAAAATGCGCTACCACTTATATGCAAATTTAATAATCCAAATATATTATCACAATAAAATAAGTAACAAATTTCGGAAAAAAAAATACTTTGACAGGCACCGGCCGTAGCGAGCGTAATCTCTCGGCTCAAGCAGCATAGGCTAGGACCGATATTTCGATGGGTGACCGCCAAGCATTATCGACAGAAAAAACTGTAAAAAATGGATGTCCCCGACAAAAGGACCATATTTGTTCATTAAATTTGTGGTTTCTCTCTTATTCCTCTTCTTGGCCCGTACTTGACACAAATGGGCGGAGGTATTAGCGCGTGTGCGTACGACACGGAGCCGGAAGTGTCTGCAGAGCTAGACGAGGCGCGTAGTTCGATTCACTCGACGTGCCCGGAGAATTTATCCGACCGGTGATCCGTCTCTCACCTATCCACCCTTCGTTCTCACTTCGTGCGCCCTTCGCGTTCAGTCAACCCCCCTCCGTCCCTCTTTGTCCGCCCAGTCCCCGCGAACGTAATTGATCCTACCTGGGCTCCTGTGTTCGGAGACCCGTCACTTTGAATGGTACGTGATTGGGCGGGCAATGAAGCGGGCGATGCGTAGAATGCACTATTGATGAGACAAAGAGCAAGAGATCCAGAGAGAGCGAGCAAGAGAGAGAGAGAGAGGAGCGGTGCGACCGTGCGGGGCAAGAGGCAGGGAGGGGGGTTAGCCTGGAGAAAAGAAGAAAATGATTGACGTCAGAAAAAGAAAAATGGCCACGCCTCACCTGAATAACTTAGTCAGCCTGGAATATTCATTGGTACAATACTGGTACTTCGAATTTCGCAGAATTGTTCGATACAAACGAATACACCAATACTCCCTGCTTTTTGGCTTCTCACGAAACAAATTGAGACCCGCCGATATAATATCGACCAATAGAAATAAATCTCGAAATTATTGGTTAAGTTTTCCATAGAAGTATTATATGTATTCAATTAACAGGAAAATACTTAAACCATTTATATGAAAAAAATTATAAGGGATATTTTTATCTCCATTAATATGATATATCGTTTTCGAGAGGTACAAATTCTATTTATTATAATGAATGTTATAAATTAAGTGACAACAAATAAATTAACAATTGATCTTAAAATCATTTATTGCATGTATTTACGGGGAAGTTATTGCTAAACATGATAAATATCAATCAATATTCATTATATAGATACTTGTATCGATGTACATTCGTTATATCAATAATTCTTAGATGATTTTGAAATGTCAATTAGTGATTTATATATATATATATATATATATATATATATATATATATATATATATATATATATATATATATATATATATATATATATTTATATATTTATATATATTTATATAAATAAATCACTAATTGACATTTCAAAATCATCTAAGAATTATTTTTTTAAATTTACTTACTACGAAATTCATCAAAAATATCCAGTTTTGTATTCCATTACATATATATATATATGTGTGTGTGTATAGACTACCTATACTTTGATTAAGGATAATGTGTACCAACCCTCTTCTGGTCGCGTTGCCCAGGTCACGCGCCATGCCTCGTGGTACCCATGGAGACCGCTCAAACTCCGATCTCTCTTCAACAAGCCATTTTGCATTCCACTTCCTCTTTACTCGTCCCCGCTTCGCCGCGGTGTCTTGCTCCTTCTATTCTGATACGCGTTTGTGTAAGAACTATGTTTTATAAAACAGTGTAAGCCGTATCCCAAAATCTATTCATCTGATTCACTTCGAATTCAGACAGGGCATAGCTAACATTTCTTATCGTTTGGCCGCATGATTTTTTCGAACGTTTATCCATTTATTGGTAACAAATGAATAGTTTTTTTTTCGAAAATCGCTCTTTTTTCTCGAGAGCTTGGTAAACATTTGTAAATTTTTTGTAAGTTTCATACATTTTTAAACATTTTTTGTAGACATCATAAATTTAAAACATTTTTTTGTAAACTTCTACATTTTTGAAAGGTATCCGGTCATGCAAAAGTTTTATCATTATACTGAAAAAACTTTTTTTTGGTTTCAGATGAGGCTAGTTGCCAGAACCGCCTACACCGATTGGCCATGCAGCAACGGCGGCACTTTCTCAAAATAATAATAACTTCATTGTATATCAATATTTTTCATTAAAAAAATACCCAAGTTTGGTAAGATTATGTATTAATTGTGTGTAAAATCACAACCTCGTCATGCCAGAACTTTCATCAGAAAACAAATACCGAAAAACTTGTTTTTTTGGACCCCGAGCACAGCCCTCGATACATTCCGGACGACCAATCACGGTTTCACGTGGTTTTTTTCCTACCATATCCATACATGCCTCAGACACCCCTGCACGGACGACAGACGGTAACTTGTACCAAAGTTTCCTTGCATCGCACATATATACACTCACACGAGTATAGGTAACATACACGTGACGGGCGCATCGAAGCCTCTGGGAAATCGAAGCTCGCCTCGATGTTGTACGAAAATGAGAAACTATACAAGTGGACGCACGTATATCGAGGAGCCGCGTGATCCGATCTCTTCGAAAAGTAATAGATCGGACGTAAGAAGCGCGCGAGAGCTTATTGCAAAAGTTTAGGGCCAATCGGATCATTTTCCGCAAGTTCGCCATCCGTTATGCGATACCTTCGTCAATTTCTATTTGGGATTCGCCCTGGCGGAATTTCCCAGCAAGGGCGTGTTCGTTTTTTTTTCCGCGGTGCTTCCAATCATTTGACATTCTTTTTTGTACGAGCTGTTACCATTTTTTGTACTTTCGGAGTATTAAATAATTAATATGAAATTATTGTTACTATATTATTATTATCAAATTATCGGGATTGAATTATTGGTATTAAGGGGTTAACCCCACTTGCGATTTTGAAAAAATCGATTTTTTTTACTGCAGTTTTGCAAGCGGCATCGTCGGCGGAAGAACTTCTGTATGGGCCCGGAATAGATGACTCTATGTAAGTTTACAAAAAAATATTTTCTTCGTGTAAACTGAAATTGAAACTTTAAACGCGTTTTTCTCAAAATGGCATTTCTGAAGTCGGTAACCAAGATTACTCGAACACTAATGAACCGATCTTCTTGAAATTTTGCAGGCTTATTTAATACATAAAAATGTAGTCTTTGATCTTTCGATTTTTTTTTCGAAAAAAATGGCCGTTTTATAGCCAAAAAACGGCCGTTTTTTTTTTTCGTTAAAATCGAACCATTAACTTTGACTGTCCGCCATTTTGTGAAAAATGAATATTTTTGAAAATCCTTCGATTAAAGACTAGTTTATACTTATATTTGACTAAATCCATCCGCATTTTTTTTCAGATGATCCACTTCGCCGCAATGTTGGTCACCGCAAACCGTGTATATAAAAACATTATTTCATTGACGGCCATTTGCCACTAAACAATGTAATATTTTTCAATGAAAAAATTACTGAAAGTTCTTCAAGATGTGTTCTTTAAGGAGGTACACCAGCTTCAGCAAAATGGTGATAGATCAATAAAATTTGGTGAATATATTCTTTAGTATTATTCATGTAGATACAAATTTTTTCAGATTTTTTGGTTGTGCCGTTTTCTTGCAAATAATTCACAAGCGTTTATTCTTATACCCGGAATATATACCTATATCTATAAAAACGCTATGCTTATACACGTGAACTTCAATGTTCAATTACTCGATAACGGCACAATGAAAAAATCTGAAAAAAATTGTATTGACATATATAATACTAAAGAATATATTCACCAAATTTTATTGATCTATCACCATTTTGAAATTTTACCATGGTTTAGCATGGCAACATTGTATGAAGCTGGTGTACCTCCTTAAGATGGTATATTGATCAATTAAAAAAGTTTTGTAGTTTTCTTTAAAAAAATTCATGAAAAAAATCTTTTCTTTTGCGCTACAAGTGGGGGTAACGCCTTAAATTCTTGGAATTAAATTTATGGTATTAAACTTTTGGTATCGAATTATTATAATTAAATTTTAAGTACTACATAATTAGAATGACATTTATTGATATGGGAAGTACATTTTCGGTATCAAATTAGTATTACATTATTATCATCAATTCGTATAAAATCATTAGCATTCAAATGTTTGTATTAAATTATTAAAACTAAATTGTTAGCTCTTAATATCATCTCAATCTGTCTCTATCTTTCTTTCTCTTTTTCTAGCATTGCAAAATGATCAATCAACTAAAAAAAAAACACCAACCGAACTATCCACCAACAAAATTCCGTTCCTGTGGCAAACATTTCCTCGCTCATTTCCAGCTGCTTTTGTCCCATTCTGTCGTCGCTCCCATTCTTCTCTTGTACCAATCTACGTAATTCGATACCGTATGTACACCGTAACGGAACTCACCGCACTCTCGACGTCGATGCATCGACGAGGACAATACTCGTGTGCTTCTCCCGCTCAACTTTTCCTTTCCCGCTCTTATGTGCAAGCTTTTCCATATATTGTTTCCTATCTTGCGTGAAATCGAGACAACCGTTCTTCGTCTCGATTCCTATTCGCCGATCCAGCGATATTACGAGAAATCACGTTTCAATTCCCGACTTACAAACTGCTGTCCTCGCTCTGCCTCTCTCTCTTGTCGTTTTTTTTCGTATTTTCTCCTAACTACGCTTCACCCGGCTGTTCTTGCACATAAATCTAACATTAATTTCGTCCAAGAGGATGTCCGGATCACGACGAGATAATGCCTCTTCCAAGTTTGTATATATATATGCACGTCGTGAGAATAATGAATTTACGATCATGATTTTCATGGATATTATGTAGATGCATGAAATTATGTATAAGCTTTTGCGCAGTGCGAGCTTTGTACGCGCGCCAAGACGGCCGGGGTCACTGCCGAACAATCCCCGTTTAGCTACAAACCATGTTACATAGCTGATGTATGCGACGAATCGCAAGGGAAGGCTTAAGAAGTTGGCGCACGTTCGAGATGAGTTACCGCGCTCAGTCCTTCGTCTATACTCTGCCAGCTTAGCCCGTCTTTCTCATACATATACATGAGGACGAGATACAAAATCGGTCAAAGAAAAGTTCCAGCCAGCATCCCGGAATGCCCGAAATCGACCACGTACATATCGCCAATTGCTAACGTAACATTTTTATCCATCTCTGGGCTCAAATGTTTTGGAGAAAAATGTGCCGAATTAACCGTGGCAGTTAAAATCTGTTGAATTTACAAAAGTACTTCGAAGGCTCGTGTTTTATTGCTGAGTGAAAATGAACGTAAATTTTTTTTACATCGTTTTTATATTTATAGTCGTGAGCTGTTTGGAGCAATGAAATATGAAGAGTATTATATGGAATTTTCATAAATGTATATATTGTATGTAACATTTTCTGTTATGTTATCCTAATATTGAACTTTGATATATTGTATTTTATTTTTATGTATTATATTTTAAAGAGACATTTTTTTTCTGTTTTTTCTTTATCGAAGGGTTTGTAAAATATGAAGGCTCGGGTTTTATTGCTGAGTGAAAATAAACGTCAATTTTTAAAAAATCTTTTTTATATGTTTATACTTCTGAGATGTTTGGGGCAATAAAATATGTAGAGTATTGTATGGAATTTTCATAAATTTATACATTGTATGCATCATTTTCTGTTATGTTACCCTAATATTGAGCTTTTTTATATTGCATTGTATTTTTATATATTATATTTTTAAGACACATTTTTGTCTGTGTTTTCTGCATCGAAGTGTTTGTAAAATATAAAGGACAATGTGAAGGGTCGTATTTTGTTGCTGAGTGAAAATAAACGTCGATTTGTTTTTTATATCGTTTTTATATTTATACTCGTGAGCTGTTTGGGGCAATAAAATATGTAGAGTATTTTATTGAATTTTCATAAATGTATATATTGTATGTAACATTTTCATTTATGCTATCCTAATATTGAACTTTTTTATATTGTATTGCATTTTTATATATTATATTTTTAAGACACATTTTTTCTGTGTTTTCTGTATCCAAGTGTTTGTAAAATTTGAAGGACAATGTAAAATATAATTGCATATTGTACGTTCTGTATATATATACATAAATTCAGATGCAATTATTTTATTTTCACGAAATATATGTTATGGAAAGCAATGTTTTTTACACTCTTTTTTCATTAGTTTCATTACACATTTCTAAAATTATTCTTTTTATAAATGAAAATGTACATTTATTTATAATATCTTTTATATACATATATATAAATTATTGTATTTATAATGTTCTCATTGTATTAATTTTTTATTGTAAAGTTATAGAAATTTTTATTGTTCTATTTGTTAAAATAAAACGAGTAAAAAAAACAAAGTGCGTTCTATAATATACATTTCGTAAAAATAATATATATTTATATTATAAAAATATTATATAAAAACAATATATACATTTCGTAAAAATAATATATATTTCGTAAAAATAATAAATTCAGATGCAATTATTTTATTTTCACGAAATATATGTTATGGAAAGCAATGTTTTTTACACTCTTTTTTCATTATTTTCATTACACATTTTTAAAATTATTCTTTTTATAAATGTAAATGTACATTTATTTATAACATCTTTTATATACATGTATATAAATTAATGTATTTATAATGTTCTCATTATATTAATTTTTTATCGTAACGTTATAGAAATTTTTATTGTTCTACTTGTTAAAATAAAACGAGTAAAAAAACAAATTGCGTTCTATAATATACATTTCGAAAAAATAATATAATGGCATCCCAATTTTATCTGCAACAATAAACGACAGCACATTACGTTCCCAAATAGAGGCACCCAATTCGTTGCCGAGTTCTTGCGCAAAGCTCGGAGGCAGACTTAAAAAAATCAAAAATCAATGTCAATGAATCTGAAAAAAACGAAAAAAAAAAACAAACAAAAAAAAATTCGTTGCTTTATCGAATCGCCAACTCTATAGGTGCAAGATCCGCACGAGTTACGTCGAAAATTTTCTTATTTTGCTTTCACGGCGACAGAGTAATCCAATTCGACAATATACGGGGAACAATTCTTTATAATTAGGTATAGGGGGATATAAATCTCGGAAGGTCGCGACGAGACGGGAGAGAAAGAGAGAGAGAGGGTCAGTGTACAGGGTTGAGTGAGTTACGCGAGTCGACGCGAATCCACATTTGATTTACAATTCACCTGTTTTATCAAGATGCAATTATGCACCCTCGTATGTATAAATATATATGTATATGTAGATTCAGGAAGAACGACAAAGGGGGAAGAGTGAAGATTCGGGCACCCCGTAGGCGGATTATGGATAGGCTCACAGGGGATGGACCAAAAGGGATTTTCTCTACGATCCGTATCGCTCGACGAGCTGCACGCATATAGCAATCAAGAGATCTGTGTATTTTTTCTACAATGCATCCGGACCGACTTTCACATACAGTTGCGTGCAAAAGTTTTCAGCCATCCTATTTTTCAGCCATATTGCATTGAAGTACGAGGGTGGGGAAGAAATAAACGAGTTATGACAACATGTTTCCACTTATATTTGAAAACAATTAATCATGTACATACACGGAGAAAACGGGAGCCTCGATGGTTAGAATTAATACTATGCTTCTAAAAAAAATATCATTAAATATCAAAAAGTATTGAATGGAAGATAAAAATTGTAATTATGGTATAGTAATAATGAAGAAATTTAAATTTCAACCTACGATATGGCACGTAAACTGATACAAATAATACACTCTATTCGGCATATTGTGATTTTTTGTAGTATTCAAAATATATTTTGCCCACGTGAATGGAACAATTAGTTTCCAGTATTCTACAAAAGTACGGTATAAAGAGTCACATTTTACTAATAACTTCGTAATATTTTTCGCTATACGCCGAACATTTATGCTATGCGTATAGTGAAATCCATATGAAAATATAACTCGCGCCTATGCGAGAATAGTTTCAAATGTAATATGCACGTATCATTTTTACTATACGGTGTGAGAATCATTTTTACACTTCTATAACAACAAGTCTTAGAATTCCGAACTGGCAGTAAACTACTATACTTTTCTCGCACTGAATATTAGAATTCTGGCAATCAGTGTTAGAATTTGAGGCCGTATTTTTCTCCGTGTATATATTGTTCTTAAATATTTTTTGTCCATCACTTTTTATTTAACGAGTGTGCGAAAGTATTGGGCAAGATACTATTGCTTGTGAAAAACATAACGAAACATGTTGAAACTAACAAAATGAGATTCGACCTTCTTCACTTGACTCGGTACTTTGTTGCCATGACCTTAGCAGCGATAGCCGCGGCACATCGATTAGGCATGGACGCTATTGATTGTGAGATCCGTCCTTGTGGCAAGTTTCCCCCACTCATGTCGCAAATGATTCCACAATTGCGCCTTGTTAGAGTGATTTTTTGTTCCAACACGATCTTTCAGGTCTTGCCACATAGTCGAGTAAAAGAGACGAAAACCCAGCACTTTTTAGCGTGGAATATGAATTTTTGATTGAAGGTAGATGGTTGTATACTGAAAGTAACCTCAATAAAATGTTGACCCTCGAGTCGCCCCAACCCTAGAAGGGGTTGAAAACTTAAAACCGCCGTATCTCGATAATATATAGCCCGATCAAAAAATGTTTCAAACAAAAGTTGTTTGGGATAATAAAATACGTGTAAAGTCATCTGACGTCCAATCCCCTATCTTTGAACCTAGCGGCACAAAAACACGAGAGTCTACTCCGCTCGCACACGCAACAACCCCGAATTTTCGAATCGTTTTTGTGCCGCTATTTTCAAAGATAGGGGGTTGGGCGTTGAATAACTTTATGCGTATTTTATTATTCCAAACAACTTTTGTTCGAAACCTTTTTTCATCGGGCTATTAATTATCGAGATACGGCGATTTTTAAGTTTTCAACTCCTATTTCTTAAGGTTGGGGCGAGTTGAGGGGTAACACTTTATTGGGGGCTACTTTCAGTATGCAACCATGTACCTTCAGTCAAAAATTCATATTCTGCGCTAAAAAGTGCTGGGTTTTCGTCTCTTTTATTGAACTAACAAATGCTGAATCGGATTTAAGTTCGGTGATTGTGATGGCCATTAGAGAAGGCGTACTTTTCGTATTCGAAGAAAATCTTTTCGAGACGCGAAGCATGTTTCGGATTGTTGTGGTGCTGAAAAACCGAACCATGTGGCATTTTCTTCATTGCAAATTGGAGGATATGGTCTTGCAATGTATTTCTGTAGATTGTAGCGTCCATATTGCCTTGAATTTCTACCAGTGGAACAACGCCGTCGTCAGAAAATGCTCGCCAAACTTTAATGTTCCCGCCACCGTGTTTTACGGTAGGAATTTCATACTTTACGTTGAATCTGGTAATTGTTGAACGACTCATCACTTCCGAATAATTGAAATTTGGATTCATGGGGAAAAAGCACTTTCCGCCAATCTGATGCTGTCATATAGTGATTTTTTTGCAAAATTTAATCTGGCCTTTTGATTCTTTCTACTGATGAGTGGCTTGTTTACACCAATGCGTCCAATCAGTCCTACAGCCTTTAGACGTCGGGATACTGTACTTCGCATCGGCACGATTTTCACTATATAATTCTCTCGAAATGCCAGCTGCAGTTTTTCGTGAATCTACAACGCACTTTCTTTTTGTAATTTTGTCAACGTGTTCCGTAGTTTTTTGCACTCTACAACTTTGACTTTTGTCACACAACGAATTTGTTAATTTATATTTACGAATAATACGATTGATCGTACTTTTTCAATGGATAAAGGACTCGCAATATCGCCAGAACTCTTTCTTTCGGAAGAAAGTTTTAACACGATTTTACGGACCTTAATATTTGTGTGTTTGGCCTTCGGGGCAGAAATAATACAAATTTTTCATTGTCATGTGTGTTTTGAAACTAGTACGAAAGAAAATGCAAAGAAACTGTGCGTACGAAGCCGGGCGAGATAGCCCCCTGATACTTTTGCACACCGACGAAACTCGTTTGATGCTGTCAAATAATACACCGTACAAAAAAATAGCATATCACGCTATTATTCATATCATAGCTTTCTCAAAAGTTTGAATTGATTAACGAGTTCAGGAAGTAAATATTTTATCATTTTGCTCAAAAAAATTTAGTAGTCCGAAAGTTTTGCACGCCATTGTATATACATTAGGGTGATTCGTTTCAGGGTAACTTTTTTTTCTGACCCATCGTGCCCGAAAACCTTTAGTTGGTACCCAAAAACGAAGTTTCGTGAAAGGGGGGTGTTGTCAAAAAATATTTGGAGGTCGCGAATCAAAATTGAAGGTTTCCCATTTGATTAACATTGAAAAAAATGTTTTTCTCATTATTAGTGTTACCATTCCGCGAATTTTGATATCGCGATATTTTCCAAGTGGGTTCTCATAGGAAATATGATACTTTACAATAAAGTTCATTGAGCTATGTCCGTAAATTCAACCGTTTCAGCGGTATCATTATTTCAAGTGAATATTGTATGAAAATATCTATTCAAACGGCTGTAACGCCTAAGCTATTAGATATATCGAAAAAAATTCAAATGAGAACTATGTAGAGAAAGTAATTTGCTACAAAAAAGTCTCATAAGCCGAGCCCGCAAATTCAACTCTTTCTCAGCTATAGGTGGATGAAGTAAATGAAGTATAGATTTATTTTGTTTAAAAAGAATCTACTTATTTTACTTCATCCACCTATAGCTGAGAAAGAGTTGAATTTTCGGGCTCGGCTTATAAGACTTTTTTGTAGAAAATTACTTTCTCTACAAAGTTCTCATCTGAATTTTTTTCGATATATCTAATAGCTTAGGCGTTACAGCCGTTTGAATAGATATTTTGCACAGTATTCACTTGAAATAATGATGACGCTGAACCGGTTGAATTTACGGCCATGGCTCAATGAACTTTATTGTGGAGTATCATATTTCCTATGAGAACCCACTTGGAAAATATCGCGATATCAAAATTCGCGGAATGGTAACACTAATAATGAGAAAAACATTTTTTTCAATGTTAATCAAATGGGAAACCTTCAATTTTGATTCGCGACCTCTAAATATTTTTTGGCAACACCCCCCTTTCACGAAAGTTCGTTTTTGGGTACCAACTAAAGGTTTTCGGGCACAATGGATCAAAAAAAAAAGTTGCCCTGAAACGAATCACCCTAATATACATATAAGGCGATTTTAAGCGACAGCGATGTTCTCGTATTTTTCTCTTATATCTTTGCTCCTCTTTTTTTTAAGCGCGCCGTACAACGTACCGGACCGAAAATGAAAATGCAATTTTCCATAGCGGATTTTACAGGAAATTAACAAAAATCCGAATAACTTGCTCGTTAGATAATTACTAGAGCGAATCAATATTTTCGCTTATACATACATACATAAATATAAAAATACATATATGAAAACATTGTTTAATAAGTAAATAAACAAATAAACTACGAAATAAATGTATTTATTTATTTATAATTTAATTTACCCAAAGAAACCCAAAGAAGTAAATAAATAAATAAACAAATAAACATATATACATACTTATTGATAATCCATTTACCTTATATATTTGAAAAAAAAGCTTTCTCCCTATCGTGGCAACAAGAGCTTCGAACCGAGCAATCAATTCGGTCGCGGCAAGTATATTTCACGCTGATCCTCAATGACAAATTGTCCGCAGGTCGCTTCGTTCGTACAATGGACCGGTAAAATAAAATAAAAAAATTACTCCATCAAGTGGAAATTTGCTCACGGATTGCAGATACGCAGAAAGCTCTCGAAAGTGAAATATCGCGGTTGGCGCGTCTTTAAAATTTCACCGTACAAACGACAAAAATTCACTCTCTTCCTTTTTTTGCCCTTTTTTGCTTCCTTACTCGATCGGAGCCGGCTGGTCGTTACCGACCACTTGACTTTTCTTATCGACGATCGTGCGTCGTGCAACGCTGGCTTCGAAATAATTCATCGCATCTGGAATCTCTTGCGAGGCTCTCGAGTCCGGGCGAGCGCAGGGACGTGGAAATAGCGCGTCTCGAGAGGCACAGACAGTGCGAGTTTTGTGCCTGTTTCTCGCAGTATTTATATATATATATATATATATATATATATATATATATATATATATATATATATATATATATATATATATTATAATTTCAATAATTTTGATAACATTTTTTATATTATTTTTTATATAATGTTAACAATAATTTAATGATAATTAATGGATTAAAGGGATGCACCGGCCCTTTAATTTTCTTTCTCTCACCCCGCATTTGAAAGAGGCGCATTGGATTGAATGAAACAGGTAACACTTCAAAGGCGGGATAAAATGAATGTTTACGTATCTTGGATTTTTGCCAGATAACAAACTCAAGGAGATGAACCACATCCCATAAATTTTCGAAGGTTTTTTAATGACATTTGAGCGCCTTAGGAAAAATAAATGGTTTATTCGTATTCAGAGGGTAAAAATACATCAATAGGAACATTTAAAAAGAAATATTGAGTATCCAATTTTTTTCCCATCAGCCAAATTTTTTGTTTTTCACTCAGTCGGCGCTCATTTATTTTTTGTGTCGATTTGGAACTCCACTCTGTAGGTGCTCATTTGTTTCGTTATGGTTTTCTCTTTGAAATGCCCTTTGATTAATTGAGCTACGATTATTATTCAGTTTTTAGTAGATTTTTAAAGTCAGACCGTCGGTTTTGTGAATTTTTCCTCCCACACTTGCCTTTTTATCGGCCATTTTTCAAGTACACTCTTGGGAGAAACCAATTAAGAAATCGGTCTGAATCTAGCGTCATTTTCAAAGTCTACCAAAATCCGTTTGCAACCTCCTTAACAAGTTTACTTTAATGCAATAGGAGCAACACTACAGCTGGTTGACATTTCGTGATTTTGGCGGTTCGTGAAAAGTGGCGAAAATGGTCGTGATTTTTTTTTCAACTTTTACATCGTTTCAAGTGCATATCCAATGAGAAATTGTTCGCTGATCACGAATATCACGGAGTTTTCGTCGAAGGTTCAAAATTACACCAACGAAACGCGAAAAAAGTGTCTTCATCCAAGTTTGACGATTATTAATACTAATTTATATTTAAACGATTCTGAATGTAAATTAGTATTAAAAATCGTCAAACCTGCACGAAGACACGTTTTTCGCGTTCCGCCGGTGTAGGTACGTATTAAAAAAAAATTTAGTCATTTTCACCATCGATTTCTGGGGAACAAATACGACAATTCTTCCGATCTTGACGACATCGTCAGTTGAAGGATTCAGTAAGAATTTTCGTTTTTGTTGCACTGAAATCGTTGAAATTAAAAAAGCACTATGATATCATTACCGAAAAAATAAAAAAGTGATAGGACATCATTTTCAAAAAATTAAAAAAGTAATAGAACATCATTTTCGAAAAAATAAAAAGTAATAGGACATCATTTTTGGAAAATGAAAACAACAATAGTTTTAAATTGTTGGTCTCGTGTAACAATTCATGACAAATATTTTGTTATTATACAGAATGTGTGCGTATATATACATGTCTAAATGTACACAAATAATGTCTCTTTCTCTCCCCCCTCCTCTCTCTCACGTCCTGAAGACTCTCGGAGATAACGTACTGTCCAACGAGCAATCTATAGACGTTATCCAGACGCTACATTTTTTTCACTGCACTCGTACGACGTGTGGCTTAAGGAGGTACACCAGCTTCATACAATGTTGCCATGCTAAACCATGGTCAAATTTCAAAATGGTGATAGATCAATAAAATTTGGTGAGTATATTCTTTAGTATTATATATGTCAATACAATTTTTTTTCAGATTTTTTCATTGTGCCGTTATCGAATAATTGAACATTGAAGTTCACGTGTATAAGCATAGGGTTTTTATAGATATAGGTATATATTCCGGGTATAAGAATAAACGCTTGTGAATTATTTGTAACAAAACGGCACAACCAAAAAATCTGAAAAAATTTGTATCTACATGAATAATACTAAAGAATATATTCACCAAATTTTATTGATCTATCACCATTTTGCTGAAGCTAGTGTACCTCCTTAAAAAAATGTATGATTTTTTCCTTTTTCTTTTGTTGCATCCACTTTTTCTTCCCGCGTCCCGCAACTGTTTCGTGTTCTCTTTCAACGCGCGAATGACGAAATATCCGTCGCAACGAAATTGACCAAAGGAAATAAAATAATCAACGCGATCGTAAAATATTCAACGTAAATCCTTCCGAGCTTTCGGCCTCGGAAAAAAAGCTCCAGGAAAAAGACGAAAAAAAAAATGAAAAAAATTTTGCTGCCGTACTAAAAACGTCGGGAATCCTCTCATTCTCCGCATCTGCCGTATTCCCCTTCGCCCGCCGGTCCACGTGTACGCACTCGAGCAACTCTTGGGTAAACGGCACGGCCACAAAAATCACACGGAAATCCCACGGAACGGCGAGAACGGCCGAGCACACACACACACACCTCGCGTACAAATATATCAACGCTCGCGCACCGCGGCCTGGACGGTTTTTCACGCCGTACCCGCCGACTGCTGCGATGATGTATTGAGAGGTTATGCTCGTTTCCGCGGGCCGACGAAGTATTTAAAGCTCCATTGGGATCTCGTAATAACGCAGCCGCGTATCGCGGGCAAATTCGCTCTTTCTCCAAAGCACGGCGCGTTGTACGCTTTTCGATCGCGGCCAATACTCGGATGGGTGATCGCTCGGTCGAAGTGCGCCCCAAGCGGGATGTCGATCTTACCCAGTTTCCGCTACCGAACACGACCGGATATTCAGCAAAAATGTGGCAGGGAAAAAAACGAAAGAACCAAAAGCTATTTCTATTGGTATTTGTTATTGATTTTTATTGCGATTTTAACGAAAATGGGTGTGGAATGTTAAATTTGAAAGCCAATGTTGAAACGGCGAAAAATTAAATTTTGCGGAAAAAATGACATTCAGTTTTTTTCGTCGCGGAATAAAATTGCAATAAACATTTGGCGCGACGGATTATAATTATAACATTACAGGAATCTTCCTGGATTTTTTATGTCCCTCGAACCGTGAGGCAGCATTTTCGTCCAAAGCTCCACCATCATACATGGACGGGAATGATGTATTGTCGAATAAATTTCTTTAAAAATCCACGTTGTCGAAGTACCAATACATAACGTATGCTAAATATATTTTGAAATTATTTACGATTCATTCGTAAAAAAATTAGTTCTTTGAAAAGACGCATAGAACACTTAGAAGGACAGCTCTGAAAAAAGATTGTGCGGATTGGAAACCTTCACCTTGCGTTTCTCATTATTTTATTCAGCTCACGGAGTTTCCTGTACAAGGGAGTCAACTGCAAACGAATAATTGGCTTACGAGCAATATGCATGTATACATATGTATATTTTGAAAAATAGATAAGAATGTACATATACATTGTTGAAAACATTGATTAAAAAGAAAATATAAAATTAATTAATAAAAAAAATATATATATGTATTGTTAAAGAAAGAATTAAAAATGAAAATAAGTAATGAAACGAATATAAAATCAATTTTTTAAAATATATATTATTTTCGTTCTTCCCATGTTTCCATATTCTTCAAAATTTATTTTCCATCAATTTTATTTTATATTTAAGTGTTAATTTACTTCTTCAAAAATATATGTATATATGTATATCTACATTTATTTATTTTATATTGTTATTATTATTTATTTCTCCAACAATATATATATATATATATATATATATATATATATATATATATATATATATATATATATATATATATATATATATATATAGACGCCGAATGAACGTGCAAGTCTCCAATTTTTTTACTGAAAGCACGTGGCAACGCAGTGATTGGCGAATAATTAAAAATGCAAGTTAGATAGCTATCGTGTTTGTTTCGCGGCCTCTAATCGCAATGTTCCATCGAGCTGGCTTAATCCTCATGTTTTTTTCCGTCCACCGAACGTATCTTTTTTTCTCTTTTTCCCCCCGAAGCCGACGTGCGCCGCAAGGGGGAAGGCTGGACGCACGTGCGGACGGCGTAAAATCGCTCGTCGGTTGTTACACGTTTTAACATGGTGTGCGTCGTCACCACTGAGGTGCTTCGCGCCTTTCTCACTTCTGCAACGCCCCCGCAACAGTTTTATTTAAATCGACGTACACACACACTGGCAGCGCCCGATTTGAGATACACGAAAGGGTCTAAAGCGCGACACGCGCGGTCACGGAAGTGCGCTTAAAGTTCGAGCTTGCCACCCTCCCCTCGCCAAAGGTGGCGTTCACCTTCGCCGTAATGTACTTTGACGTTTTGGCTGATTCTGTTCAGCCGCGAGATATTCACTTTTCCCACGCGAAGTGCGTGTTCCTAACACCCTAGCAATTAAGGCTCCCCACCTCTCTCTCTCTCTCTCTCTCTCTCTCTCTCTCTTTCGCTCTATTTTTTGTTTCTTTTTCTGTCATTCTTGTTCTCGCTTTTTCCCTTTCGGCCTTTTTTAATTCTTCCTTTCGCTCACGCTTCTTCTCTCTCTCACCCCCTCTTTTTTTAACGTTTTTATTTCCCCCTTCTCGATCACCCTCCTTTTACCCTTCTGGCGTTTTCTTTTAGTTTTACTTTCTCTGTCTTTCCTTCCGACTCAGCCGCTTCTCGTTGTTCTTGCCCTCCCGCTCCTCCTCTATTTCGCCCTCTTCATCCCAGTCGTCCTTTTTGCCTTGTCTCAGTTTTTTCTTCTCTCTCTCTCTCTCTCTCTCTCTCTCTCTCTCTCTCTCTCTCTCCTGTTCATCACTCTCTTCCCTTCCCCCCTCTTTCTCATGTCTACTAACAACCCTCAAATTCAACGATCGCCACCCCTCCAGCCAAATGAACTTCCCCAACGATATTAAAAGGGTAAAAATAAACGAAAAATTCTAATCAAGAGCTCCGCGCCATTTACATCGAGATTAACGCGTACTAAATTCGCAATTTCGCGCTATCGAAATAAACATTTATAACTTTGCCGCAATACGCTCCCTCCGCTATATTTTTCATCGCCGCCCTAGATTCAAATACAACTTTTTTTTAACGTCTGTTAATTTATTATTCATTAATAAATTAATTTCTTATTTATTATGAAATAATAAATGGACTGGACTTAGAAAAAAAGTTGTCTCCTTTTATGAGACAATGAACAAAAAAAGATCCTTTTATAAGGATCGAAGAAAGGGGATCGCGTCGAAGGAGAGAAAATTATTTTTTTCCCTCCAGGACGAAGAACTCTCGTTCGCAATTCCTTATCAATGGCATATCTGCGACTGGGGGCTGTTAAACTCGAGGGGCGATTGTCCTCGTGATGAAGAGTCGCGCAGGCGAGGAAAGTTGCGGACGTCGCGATATCTCGCACCCTCGTGTGAAGTCTCCTATCCCGAGACGATGAGACG
>OX101794.1:28969735-29077273 GCA_944452715.1 Ophion slaviceki | reverse complement strand
GGGATTATTTACGCCAGGAAAACTGATGGTCAACCTCCTCTTAAAATAAATTCTCTTGAAGACCTTCCTTCAGATGAGGTTTGACTATCCGTGTCCACCATGAAACGCCTGGATTGCGACTTATCGTCGGTTTCCAGTGTCCACCCATTGCCACTCACTCGTAATACATTAAAGGTAGCTCCCTTTAATGCGCATTCTTTACTAAAGCACATTGATCAGATCCGAAATCTCACGTAAGGTACACGGCACGTTACATAAGCTCAAATACCATCGAAATGCCTTACCGGTAGACCTAAAAATTAAACTTATTACCTCGCTTGTATTTCCCCATCTAGATTATTGCTGTCTTGTGTATCATGGGTTGACGGCTGAACTCGATCGCAAACTGCAGAAGCTAGTAAACTTATGTATTCGTTTCATATTTAATTTACAAAGACATGAGCATGTAACACCATACCGCCATAGGCTCAAGTGGCTTTCAACGAAAAATCGACGCCTTTACTTTATGGGTATCCTAGTGTTTAAGATTCTTCATAAGCGAGTTCCTAATTATATCGATCAGCTATTTGTTCAAACTGATGTGAATTTACGCAGAACTTCGAGAGTGAAACCACCCATTTTTGTTATTCCAGCGCATAAAACGGTGGTGTTTAGAAATTCATTGTCAGTGTCTGCCTGCTATTTTTGGCATTCGCTATCGGAAAATATTGTAAATGCAGGCTCGATCGATATGTTCAAATCTCGACTGTTTACATATTTATTGCAATCGGAGATTGATGTGTAGATGTGTTTGTATTAGTTTAGTCGAAATCGTCAATTGTGAAACATAATGTAATGATAATGTAAGAGGAGAGCTTAAACTTATATCATATTATTGTAATTTAAATTTTAAGCGTTTGTAAAAATTTGCCCCATAGATTTTCTAGGGCATAATAAAGAAATCAATCAATCAATCAATCTCTCTCTCTCTCTCTCTCTCTCTCTCTCTCTCTCTCTCTCTCTCTCTCTCTCTCTCTCTCTTTTTCTTGTCTTTCGCCACCGATATACATATATCGGTATATGTATATATATATACACACTCATTACGATAATTAAGGGAACAGTAAAATTTAAAAAAATTTCATTTATTTTTTAATAGCTGTATCTTCGTGAAAAATGATCGTATCGTAAAAAAATCAATATTAAGGTTAAAGAAAGCAAAAAAAAATCTCTAAAGTACCAAAAGGTGCTTTTAGAGAATTTATTCCAGTTTACGAAACTCACCTTTAGCTCGCTGTACGATCATTTGTTCATGAGATATTGATGATCTACGAAAAAAGCTCCTGTTTTCTTTAAACGCCGATATCTCAGCGACAAATGGTCGTTTAGAGGTCCACAAAATACCGTTTTGAAGCTGAAGAATCAGGGTAAATGACCCTAGTATTGATCAAGCTCAACATTTTTTTTGAGCCCGTGGACGATTCGGAAAAAAAACTTGGAAAATGTTTGCCTCGCGCTATTTCTTAGATTCACACCGAGCGTGTTGCTTAAAAAAATGTTCACCGGTGAAATTCGTAAACTAGAGATTTCACGCTTTAAAACCCCATTTTTTTACGATACGACTATTTTTCATAAAGTTACAGCTATTCAAAAATCAATGAAATTTTTTTCAAATTTTACTGTTTCCTTAATTTTTGTAATGAGTGTATGCACACACACACACACATACACACACACAAACACAAACAGAGAAAGGTAATTTTGATCTAGTATATCTTATTAAAAAACGCAATTTTTTAAAAACAAATCGTCGAATTTGGCACAGACCTATGAAGACGAATGTCTTTAAACTTACGTCTTCCTATATATATATCTGAGAAAAGAAAAAATATATATATATATATATATGAGAAAAGGAAGTTTTTAAGACATTCGTCTTTATATATATATAGTATATATATATATATATATATATATATATATATATATATATATATATAGGTTCCTTCCCGCCAACTTCCGACCTGGAGTGGATACGTGACGGTTCCTTCGAGTTCAACTTTTGCCCACTATACATATACGTACCGAAGCGCAATCTTGTTTGCTCGTCCTTACTAAGCACATATGTATTTGAGTCTATATATATGCCGTCATTGGCGGTGAAGAGTCAAAAGGACTTAGGCCACAAGCACTTAATGATTCAGGAGTATTCTCAGGAACTAGGCTTGCTCGTCTCTCTCTCGCTCTCTCAGAGACTCTTAGGCGAATAATGTTAGTACCGGGATGGAGGTACGCCCATTATTTATCACTCGTATTCGACTCGTGGTCGTATAAATCAGCCAAATTTAGGCGGCATCTTTGAGCGCCTCGGCACGAGAGCTCTCTTGATGATGACGAATCGACGCGGCAACGTGAATCGTCCCGAGTCCTTGGGTTGTCCTGGGCTTGAACGATTCGTAAAAAGTTGTCAAAGAGTACTAGCTCGACGCACTTTTTTCAAGTGAGATTCGAATTACAATTTTCGAAAAACTTCTAAACGTATCAATTATCGAACTTTAAACATTATATCTAGGCTTATCATTATTTTTGTCATTGTCATTGTACTATCATAATCATCAAGATTCACAAAAAAGGAAAAAGTTACTTTCGCTTTTTGTCGAAGCCTTTTCCTTCGTGGTTTCGTCCGTCGAACACTTTACCGAAACGAATAGTCGGAGATTTTCGAAAAGCCCATTCAGCAAGCCCTCCCCCCGCCCTCTGCGGATGTTTCCGCGCATTTCATTCCCAAGGTCCACCTTCGCGATCTCCTTTCGTACAGGACACACGGAGAAACCAAACAGCCGTCGAGCAAAGTTAAATCCTTTTCACTGTACATACACTATCGGATCGTCGTATCCCCGAGTAACATTCGATTTTTTCGCTTTCGCGTCCCTTCAATTCTCATCCTTCTTACTCTCTCTCTCTCTCTCTCTCTCTCTCTCTCTCTCTCTCTCTCTCTCTCTCTCTCTCTCTCTCTCTCTCTCTCTCTCTCTCTCTCTCTCTCTCTCTCTCTCTCTCTCTCTCTCTCTCTCTCTCTCTCTCTCTCTCTCTCCTCTCTCTCTCTCTCTCTCTCTCTCTCTCTCTCTCTCTCTCTCTCTCTCTCTCTCTCGCTCGCTCTTTCGCATTATCCCCCTTAGGTCTTTTCTGCTGGTGCTCTCATCGTATTCATGGACTGAAGGATCAGTATGTATAACACAATGGACCAAGCCGGGGCATTATGACGAAGGACAGGACTTTGTGTACTTATGCGCAGTACGCATGTATCTATATACACATACAAGAAAAAGTGATTTTGAAGATATTCGAATTCAAGGACAGGCCTTAAAATAGCCAGTCGTGCTCACGATCAATATTACATACATTTAGCGAGTTCAAAAAAAAGATATGTATATCCTGCAATTGTCGATACGTCAGATCATGTCCTCCTACACTACTTAAAAAAATTAAAGGAACCGGAATCGTCTAAAAAATGTTAAGTGTTTTTTGAAGCGCTGTATCTGTGTGAAAAATGATCGCAACGCGATGAAAAAAAAAGCATTTTGGAGCTTGAAGCATCTCGTTTTGAGATCTTTTGGCAAGACATTTTTGTGAGCTACGATTATCGAGCAATCGTAAGAAATAGCGCGAGACAAAGAATTTCCAAATTTTTTGTTCTTTTTTTCACGCGTCCACGGGCTCGGGAATTTTTTCCCAGCTAAATCAATGCATGAGTCATTTGGCTTGTTTATTCAGCTTTAATTTGTTTTTTTTTTTTTCGTCTCTCTACTTCAATTTTTGGTTGAGATATCCGACGTTGATCGAAAAAGGATCCTTTCGTCTTTGCTAATCGATATCTGAGCAACCAATAATGACACCGGGAATAAAAAGACAGCTTTAAATACATTTCCTATAAGACCCTTTTATTGAATTTTGAGAATTTTTCTTCCTACTGTTACATTAATCCGACAAAAGTACAAAAAATGACTTTTTGTAGTTTTTCAGTAAATCTGCCACAACTTTACAAATATTGATGGAAAGAATAATGTTGTCAGGTTTTTTCCGCTTAATGTAGCTCCAATAGCCCTGTACATTTTCAAGTTGATCCGTCGAACCATTTTTCCGGACCGATTGATCAAACTTTTACAAAACAATTAAAGGACCAAGTGTATTGCGCCTAAACATCGTGTAATCATCATTAAAATGAAGAGACCAATTTTTTCGACTTTTGTCACAACTTTGCAGTAGAGACAATATCATTTACATGTCTTTACACGTTCAACTTGAGAAAAAAAGTTTTTTTTTTTTTGAAAATTTGTAAAACATTTCAGGAAACAATACTGTCTCATATTAGACACGATTCGGTCTCTGCTTTCCATCAATACTTGTAAAGTAGTGGTAGATTTGCTGAAAAACCATGAAAAGCCACTTTTTTGAACCTTTTGAAAATTAATGTGAAGGGTGAACAAAAATTCTCAAAAATCAACGGAACGGTCTTGTAGGAAACTTATCCGAGTTTACAAAGCTGCGCTTTAATTCCCTGTGCGATCATTGGTTGCTGGGATTTCGATTATCAATGACAAAAGGATCCTTTTTAATTCAAACTCGGATATCGACGTAGAGAAACCAAAAAAAGACCCAATTGAAGCTAAATAAACAAGCTATCTGGCCTATTTATTGATTTAACAGAAAACAATTTGCCGAACTCATGGATACTTGAAAAAAAAAAAAAAAAAAATTTGGAAACTGTTTGTGTAGGGCTATTTGTTATGATTGCGCGATGAGCGTAGCTCACAAAAAAATTTTGTCGAAAAATCTTAAAACTAGAATCTTCAAGCTTCAAGTTGTTTTGTTTTCATCTCGATACGACCATTTTTTACACAGATACAGCACTTAAAAAACACTAAAGAAATTTGGTACATTTTTTGTTCGTTTAATTTGTTGGAGTAGTGTGTGCGTGCGTGCGTGCGTGCGTGCGTGCGTGCGTGCGTGCGTGCGTGCGTGTGTGTGTGTGTGTGTGTGTGTGTGTGCGTGTGTGTGTGTGTATACAGGGTGTCTCTCTTATCTCTGCCACTCGAAATAACTCGGTAATGATCGACGTCACAAAAAAATGTTCCAAACAAAAGTTGTACGGTGTGACGAGGCGTTTACGCACAGTGAAGGTCACCTCCACTTAAGGCGTTACCCCCACTTGTAGCGCAAAAAAGGCCTTTTTCATGAATTTTTTTAAAGAAAACTACAAAACTTTTTTAATCGATCAATATACCATCTTAAAGAACTCATCTTGAAGAACTTTCAGTAGTTTTTTATTAAAAAATATTACATTGTTTAGTGGCAAATGGCCGTCAATGAAATAAGGTTTTTGTATACACGGTTTGCGGTGACCAACATTGCGGCGAAGTGGATCGTCTGAAAAAATGCGGATGGATTTAGTCAAATATAAGTATAAACTAGTCTTTAATCGAAGGATTTTAAAAAAATATTCATTTTTCACAAAATGGCGGACAGTCAAAGTTAATGGTTCGCTTTTAACGAAAAAAACGGCCCTTTTTTGGCTATAAAACGGCCATTTTTTTCGAAAAAAAAATTGAACGATTGAAGACTACATTTTTATGTATTAAATAAGCCTGCAAAATTTCAAGAAGATCGGTTCATTAGTGTTCGAGTAATCTTGGTCACCGACTTCAGAAATGCCATTTTGAGAAAAACGCGTTTAAAGTTTCAATTTCAGTTTACACGAAGAAAATATTTTTTTTTTGTAAACTTACATAGAGTCATCTATTCCGGGCCCATACAGAAGTATGGGTCCGGATACTTATACTTAAAAAAAATGCAATAAAAAAAAATCGATTTTTTCAAAATCGCAAGTGGGGGTAACCCCTTAAAACGGAATGGTACATTTTCTTCAACCATATTGTGGAGCACCTCGAGCCGCATAAACAACATTAGGGGGTCAAAGTCGGTCAAGGTCATTTTGAACCCCTATTAAAATAAAATACAAATCTAAATATCTCGGATCACTACCAAATATTTGGTAGGGATCCGAGATATTTAGATTTGTATCATCGATACTGACCTTGAATGACTTTGAATGACTTTGACCCCCTAATGTTTTTTATGCGGCTTGAGGTGCTCCACAAGATGGTTGAAATATGTACCATTCCATTTTAAAATTGAAATAAGAAGAATTGGTCGCATTTGATCGACCTCACACCGTATAACTTTTGTCTGAAACATCTTTTTGTGACGTTCATAATAACCGAGTTATTTCGGGTCGCAGAGGTAAGACGGAACCCTGTACACACACACACACACACACACACATATATTTACGTAAGGAGAATACAGGCCACTGTACCTAATAATACGCAGTCTGAACTAATGTTCCTCTTAGTAGGCATAGTAACGCTTACAAAAATACACATAGACGCATATTCTATACGTTGCTCGCGAATGTCGATATTGTGCAACCCCAATTCACCCTAAGAATCTTTCATTCTCTCTCACTCTCTTTCTCTTCCGTTCTCTCTCCCTCTCTCTTTTTATCTCTCTCGGGGCGGCGGGAAGGGGGGTCGAAAAAGGAATTAGGAGTTAAATTCGACGCTCGAGAGCCCGATACTCGTTCGAACGTCGAACCTTCTCATTCAATGTCTCCTGCACCCGTAACATCCGACTCAATCCCGCCCTTTGTCACGGGATGAACGTCGCGATCGGGCACGGGGAATTGTACGCACGTCCGTTTCCATTATCCCGCGTACGCACCCGATACGCGCAGTTTTTCAAAGCCTTCTCGAGAAGCAATTCTCTTGTGATCGGCACTCCCGTATCGGAGGGAAGAAAATCGACTTTTACACCATTTTAATGGTGTATCCGATGGGCAATTCTGCGGTAATTACGGATAACATGGAGTTTTTGTTAAATGTCCGCAATTACGCCGGCTAAACTCGAAAAACGTTTTTTTTCCATACTCTGAACGATTTTCAATAAAAATTGTGGATTGAGGGAGAAATAAATTGCGAATTCGTGTTCAGGCGGCAAAAATACTTCGAAATAGTCTTGTAGAAAAAATATTTTTAATCCAAAATTGTTTCGCATCCCGGGCAAACGAAAGTTTCTTCGCTGAATCGGCGGTCATTTATTTTCTGTTTGGATTCGGCACTCGACGCTATGCTCATTTTCTTCGTTATGGTTTTCTCTTAAGAATGCCGTTTGATTCATTAGGCTCCGATTATTTTTCGATTTTTGGCAGAATTTCGAAGCCGGACCATTAATTATTGCCAATTTTTCCATACATTCCCGCACTGAGAAAAAAAATCATTGATCCAATATCATTGGTGTTATTGAATGAAATTTCGTTGATTCAATTGTAAAATTGTTGGTGCAAATAATAGAATTTATTAGTCCAAACAAAACGCTATTGACTTCAATAGCATGATAAAATTGAAAGTTTTTTCCATTCAAAAGATATATTGTTAGCCGAGAACAATATATTATTGAAACTATCTAAAAAATTATTGCTTACAAATTATATAGTGAATATTGTTGATTCGAGTACACAAGAAAAATTGAATTTTGCTCGTTTGATTCAAATAAAATTTCTATCGACTAAATATGTTATTTTGTTGTTTTCACCATACTCGATATTGATTTTAAGGACATTATTCGTTAAAATATTAATATTTTATTTTTATTGAAAAATATTAAGCAAATGTCTGAATTGCTTAAAAAATTATGCAAAAGTAAAATTTGTTTCTTGTACATTTGGTTGAAAAAATTCAACCAAATCATGACCGAACGCCACCGAAATTATTCGTGTGAGGAACCCGAGTCGAAATTTTCGAGCCGCGTTCAACCCACAAAATGAAGGCGAGCAGAAATCGGCGTGAGCGGGTTATTGGGTATCTAAAGGAGGGTACAATGTTTGAAAGTACCATGCGTTAGAGCCTCCGATGAACCTCCGGCATGGCAGAAAGTAGACTTTTTGACTCAAAGGAGGTCAGGGAGGGTCACAATTGAACCTACGGAACCTCAGGTGGGCCTACTTCGAGCGCTCCCGCAGAACCTACTGCCCCCCCTTTCGGCCTACTGTACACGGCTAAACAAAAAAAATTATTTATATAGAATCTATTTAAATAAAATAGGTTTTTTCCTTGTCTCCCAGCCTACTACGATCATATTTCTTTCAAATATATTTATATATGTTAATAAAGATGAGATTCAAATTAATCTTCATTTGCTTACAATGTACACTGTAAAGCTTAGTGTACTATATGCAAAAAATATTTCATAAATCGAAAATAAAATGAACGCATTATTTGAGAGCTTTACTACAAGGATTTTTCATCGTAATTCGTCATTCCCTGGCCTTTGGAAATGATTTTTTTCGAAGAAAATATTTGCCCTATATGTGATTTGAACCTAGTCCTACCTACTCATAACTACGCACCGCTGCCCCTATGCTACCGAGTGCTTATAATATTTTGGTCGCTGATATGGCATAAGAGACCAAATGAATACCTCCAACTATTTGTTGTATCACATAAGCTATAGATTTTTCAAACACACAGACACACACACACACACACACACACACACACACACGCGCGCGCGCGCGCGTGTGTGTATGTTTATTTATAGAAAATCAATCTATTTAATATCGTCCAATAACTACATATTTTATTTGATTCTAATAAATCTGTGATTCGGTTTCATCAGTTTAACATTTTCATCTGTTCAAAAAAACAATTTAGTCAAGTTCACTGAATGGATCTAGTTATTTTTTTTTAATTTACCTTAAATAAAATATTTGTAGAGTTAAGCATTTTTCTATTTGATTGAACTAATGGTCCATCTTTATTGTAACACTCATATCAAAGGGGCGGGGGTAGTGAAGGTGGAGAGAGAGGAATTTTATATATATATATATATAAAATAGGCGGGGGGTAGTGAATTCCTCTCTCTCCACCTTCACTACCCGCCGCCCCCTTGATACGAGTGTTGCAATAAAGATGGACCATTAGTTCAATCAAATAGAAAAATGCTTAACTCTACAAATATTCTATTTAAGATAAATTAAAAAAATAACTAGATCCATTCAGTGAACTTGACTAAATTGTTTTTTTGAACAGATGAAAATGTTAAACTGATGAAACCGAATCACAGATTTATTAGGATCAAATAAAATATGTAGTTATTGGACGGTATTAAATAGATTGATTTTCTCTAAATAAACATTTTTAAAATCAATCATTTTAATAATGAAATGCAATAGGAAAAATTTGGTTCTATGAAAAATCTAGTTGATACAAATTTTAAAAAAATCAAATAGACGCGGTTAGTTAATATCATAATATTTAGCGGGAAAAAATAAAAATATGCTTCATACATACACGTGGAAATATTTTTTAAATTTTCGACGTGCTAAAAATGAAAACAAGGAAAAATCAAACATCTTATTTGAAATCGACGGTAATCGGCCGTCGCCATTTATCAACTCATTATTGAATAAACAAAAAAAAACAAACGAACAAAAACAAAAAGAAAAAATCGAATGAGGTTGAATTCTAAACCGACAATTTCAATCCTTCAGAACATGAAATCGACTATAATTAACACCCTATCGTTCCATATAGAAATCAACATTATATGTTATTTAGATATACACTGCCAGCTAAAAGTTTTCGGACACTCTACATAATCGCAAAACTTTTGAGCGCTGGATAATTGCCAAATAATGTTAGAGTAATATAATTCATTTCATTTATTATTTCACGAAGATACTATAAAGATCTATATGATTAAGTAATTTCACAGAGCTTTATAGTATCTTCGTAAAATAATTATTATTCTACCATAAGTTTGCAATGATCCAAAGTGATATTAAGTTTTGCAGTTATCTGAAGTGTCCGAATACTTTTGACTGGTAGTGTATATTCGAATATATTAACGCAACCACATATTTCGAGTATTATATATATATATAAAGTATTATATAATATATACCGTCGCTTAAATGTTTGGATACACCAGTCGATATTTCTTGCTGCACTAAAAGTCACATAGCTTCGTAAAAAAAATAACCAAATTTACCGAACGGCGTTTTGACGGGAATAAATTCAGCTGTATGTTGCTTTTCTGAAATATTTTTTTATCATTTTCTTTTCGACCCGGTACGCACTTTTATACGTGACTGATTTTCGGCTTTTTTTCGACCATCAAGAATTGAACGCATGACTTATGGAAAAAAAATTGTTACGTTTATCCATGATGAACTTAAACGGGGTAGCAGGAACTTCATTTGCGTTTTTTATAAAGTTTTGTACGATTTTTTTCGCAATGTTATTTCATTTTTTGCTAAAAAGACTAATTCTAGATAATGCAATGTAACTCAAGAACTAGAGGGCTTAAGAAGAAATGTCAAGAACGAAAAACGTCGCGTAAGCTTATACTGGATAGACTGGCATTTTTTAAAGAATTTTCTTGTGAGATTTTTTCTCACAGGAAAATGCCTATTAATCCGATAGAATTGGAGTAAGACTGTATACACAAGCATTCTTTTATCAATTGCCTATAAAATAATAATAAATCGATATTGAGCAAATTTGATTGTTTTCGCATATTAATATTGGACTATTAATTTGATAAGGGGACGATGTATTTTTATTAATTTCGTATTATTTTCGTCATCGAACGGGTTACCGATCAGGTCACAATGGAATGATGATGGAGGAGATATCGAATTTGGGCCGAAAGCAGGTTAGGTGGGGTCGAGGCAACAGTTTGAGATTGAAAGGAGGTTAAGGAGGCCTGTGCTCTGCACGTTTCACTGAAACTGGGGGTCGAGAGAAGGTTTGGGAGGTCTAGCAGAGGCTACCCTGGGCCAAGAGGAGGTCTCTTCATGGCACTGAACTCAACAAATGAGGTTTCGTAGGTTCAACGGAGGCTGGCGGCTTATGTATTACAAAAGAAATGGGTCCTGCGAGGGTTCAGAGGAGGCTAAAAATTTCGACTCGGGAAACCCGTAGTTCTAGGAGCAACCGCTAGAGGCCGCACGCGTGCCCGTTTCTCGTAAGCGTAGCGCGAACCGAAAATCTACTTAAACGCTGGAGAAACCTCGGAAATCGGATATTCTCTCCATGGATATTCCATCGGATATCTGATATTCTCTCCACCATTATCGTGGATGTTCATTCTAATGCTCACTTTTTATTTAAGATTTAAAACAAATTGAAAAACTTACGTTCCATGGCATATTCGTTTCGATGTAGTCAAGAAATATTTAATTCTATTGATAATATTTTTGTACGAAATAAAAAGATGTTTGTAGCAACCGTTTAATTATTTCATCCAATACATCTACGGATTGTAGATAGAATGATTTCAATAGAATTTAATTTTATTTGAAGGATAATGTAGATATTCATAGAACAGAAGAGCTTTTTCAAATAAAATAATATGTTATTTAAATCTATCACTTTTTCCAATATTTTATAGTATTGAAGCAATCTCATATATCGGTGGCACTCCACAGCAGCACATTTATTTGGATCAACCAATATATTTTGTTGATTCAACTTGTTTTTTTTTCTCAATGCCCTTTACCTCTTTTTCGGCCATTTTTGAAGTGCACTTTCCGGGAGAACTAATTGAGATATTGGGATGAATAGGACATTCGCTCAGTCTAACAAAATTCTCTACAGAAGTCCCCATTTAATTTATATCACTCGAAAAGAACCGACGCTATAGCTGTCTAATTTCGTGATTTTGGCGATTCCGGAAAAGTGACCGGAAGGGTCGACATATTTTTTGTAACCTTTATTACTTTTTACGAATGCATCCGATGGAAAATGTTTCGCCAGTTACGAATATTGCGAAGTTTCTATCCAAACTACAAAATTACGCCGGCAAAATGCGTTTCTATAGACCTTCGTCGATTTTTAATAAAAATTAAAGGTTTGGGGGGAAATTAATGTTGTATTCGTACTCAGGGGGCAAAGGACATCGAAATAGACTTTCAAAAAAATATTTGAAATCCGAATTTTCTTCTGCATCTTGGGAATAAAATTTGCTTAACCGAATCAGCGGTAATTTATTGTCTGTTTAGATTTGGAACTCTATGGTCATTCTCTTCGGTATCGTTTGCTCTTGAAAATGCCATTAGGTTCATTGACTCCCGATTATTTTTTTCAATTTTGGCAGAATTTAAAAGTTGAACCATCTATTTCATCATTAGGTGGCGTACAAAGTTATCGCCCGACAAAACGTCATGACAAATTTGGGCGAGATTTTGATGAATATTCTTCTTGAAAAAAAATACTCGTCGAAGTGCATCGCGAGAGATGCTGAATAAAATTCGTCATTTTCAAGTGTCAACGACTCCCAGCATGTCGGAACAAAGCGTCGCTTTGCAAATTGATCGTTACGTATTTCGTAACAGTGTTCGGACCTCGGGTTTTCGATAAAAGACGACCGTTGCCTTTCCGATTTGACATTTCGCAAATACGCCAACACAATTTTCAAAAGCGTCGTACCCGGTTCGAGAATAAAAAACAACCTGAGAATTTCTCTAACCGGCACAATGGCAGCAGTGGCTCGAGTAAAAGGTAAAGAAAGAAGGAACAAAAAAAAATAACCACGAACAACGTGGAAAATGGGAAATATGCATGGCGAAAAGTTGCGAGAGTGCTCCGGCGATCAATTAAATTTTCATCGTGGTAGCTGTGTACGGAAACGAGAGGAGAAAGCTTTCGAACGCGTCGTGACGGGCGAAACGAGTTACAAAAAAAAGAAGAAAAAAAAAAACGTTCGTAGCTCGCGAACCGGAGAACATTTTTATGCATCGGACGTTTTCCAGCCTTTATTAGCACATCGTAGTTCAGTGCGACGTAAACAGAAAAATGGCGGAATACAAAAAGGCGTTTGAAATGAGACTCGCGGCGTCGAATCCTTTCGAGCAACTACCACGAACGTATACATATGTATATACGCATATGCGGATATGCGATCAGGTACGAATATACGTCCGCGAAACTTTTCCCGTTTTCTCGTATAGCGTATATTCCCCGTTCAACGCTCACGTCCGCACTGCCACCTCTTTACAACACAATGTTTTCCACCCCGTTTTCCCGAGCTCCGAGCGTTTTCTTCGCGCCTCTCTGCTCTGCATATACAGGATGTTCGAAAAATTGCGTTCAGTGTCTGTAGAGCAGGTAGATCGTAAAATTCCACAGAGAAAAGTCCTTAACCATTTTTTTCTCCGACGCCTCGTTGCTTGAATTATCCGTGATAAGTGACAGCCAATTCCGTGCGCTGGCCGGCTTGTGGCTCGAGCTCGAGCCTATGCGATGCGACTGGGGGCGGGTCCCGCGCTCGCCCGTTGGCCTCTCCCTCCACCCAACTTGTACCTTCTGATCTACTGGCGCTGCGGATTGGTTGCTATTAACGAATTGATATCTCCGCAACTGTGCGTCGGAGAGGAAAATGAATAAGGCGCTTTTTGTCTAGAATCGTATAATCTTTGCAAGCAGCCGAGGTCTGACTCGACTTTTGAGACACACGGTGCATCCCCACGATATTGGTTTATACGGACGTCGCACATCGTTCGTATCGTGTCAACCTCACGAAACAACGCACTCACACACATTATGCAAGAAACTTTTCAACCATCCTACATTCGTCTCTTCTCTCGCATCGTATTATTCGCAAGCGCAAAAAATATTGCTTAATTTTTGTTCACGCCTTCGGGAACATTGTCGGGAATGTCATTGTTTATTCCGCACTTGAGGCAGCTTTAAAAAGAATTACCTCGTTATTTCTTCGATAAAAAGCTTCCAAAGAGATTTCATTTTTCTCCGCATTTTTACAATGTCAGTGGATGGATTCGAATAACGTGGGATGTGTAATTCCCCACCTCGGTAATTTTCGACGGACAGTTTGAGACCTTTTATCCCCGTACTTCGCACGTAGGCGACAAGTAGGGGTGGGGGATTAACACGGATTTAGATTTTCGATTTTCAGGCTCAATGAGTTCGCGCGCGGACGTTACGTGCGTGAAGTACGTACAATCGAAGGGCCTCGCGATCCTTATCACGATCAACTGCGATACGAGGATTACTCGTTTCGCTGCAAGGGTGTGGAAAGCTTTTTGGACAGAGGGAGAGCAAGAGCGACAGATAGATAGATAGATAGAGAGCGTGCGATAGAGAGATGGAGAGAGAAAGAGGGAGTGCGCGAAAAATTGCATTGGATGAGGCCGGCTTCGTAAGTGAACTTGACACGACGTAAAACAGCAGAGATACGCATTTCAAATGGGGTCCACTCGGGAAAAAAGATGAAAAAAAGTAGAGAGCAGGAAGAAAGTATGATCACGAAGTATATAAGTATATAATAAATAATAATAGTAATACTAGTAATCATTTTGAAAATAATCATCATTTTTGAAAATAATAAAATAGTGTATTAAAAATATTACCATATGAGTAATAATGAGAAAAATTAAATATTAATTTATATCGTTATGATTATTTATACGCAGATAAATAGATTCTCTACAACGGGTTAGGAAAACAAATATAGAGCAAAAAGAGGAAAAAAAGAGAACTGACAGCAAGAAAAAAGGAAGGAAAGGGCAACCAAAAGGGAAAAAGCAAGAAACCAAAGAGAAAATAACGGAAAAAAGTAACCGGAAAAAATGGCGAAGACTCGTTGACATAAAAAAAAAACAAGACAGACAAAAAAGGTGCAGGTTAGCATCCATCTCATCTGCGTACCTCAGGAACGAGGCTCGCTCGGACTGTACGCGGCTGTTGCATGCAGCCGCGCGCTTTGCTATATTAAAATCACATTATGGGGCCCGTAACTCCGTGCGAGAGCGCGACCACGCGCACGTTTGAATATTCGTGAAATGCTAGTTGCACCGGGGCACACCCTGGATTATATGAGTTTTAATAAATTTCTCTCGGGCGTTATGACCTCGTACCTCGGGTACGTTCATACACGGGTCGCACCATGGTGTGCGGTTGGGAGGCCCTCTCCGCACGTGACTCTCCCGCGCCCACTCCCCCCTCCGCGCAACCCGGGCCGCGACGTGTTTCACGTGCATTAGACTCGTATATGCAATATATAGGCAGTACCACGCGGAGTAGTATCGATTTTTGGAAAATCCCATTCGCTTTGTGCCGCGCTTCATTTTCTTTTATTCGAATGATGTGTTAATAACAATGTTTTAAATCCTCCATGCTTTGGTTCCATTTTTTAAACAGTTTTTTTTTCGTCATTTTTTAATCATTAGTCGTTTATCTCTATTTTGACATATTTTTTGCTACTTTTAATTGCGCATTTAAATTTTTTATTACGTATTTACGCATTTTTAATCACATTTAGTTTTACGTTATTTTTAATTGCGTAGTTTTATCGTTCATTGCTTATGTACATTTTTGATAATTTGATTTTGATTTTTTTTAAACGCATTTTTATTTGCTTTCACTTTTTTCTCATTATTAGTTGCGTATTTTCTTTTATGAGTTTTAATGTTTGCTCCCGGTTTTTTAATTATTATTTTCCATCACGTATTTTCATGTTTATTATAATGTAATTTTTATTTTCAATCACGGATTTTTATTTTTAATTGGGTATTGTTATTTTTTATCAGTTTACCGTTACGCTGATTGTGTGTTCTAATTTTTTTTACAATTTACTCTCATTATCAACGACGCGTTTAAATATTCGACCAGTAATCAGTAAACTACCAACGTAATGTATCTCGTAAAAATAAAGAATAACAAGTAATGGAAAAAACGAGCAGAACATTCACAAAAATGCAATTAAAAAGGTAGGCCTTGAATAAAAGACGGAGAGTTTCAACCGGTCTTTAGCAATCGCACAGAACCGCTCTTTTTCGCGCAATCACATAAAAGTTTTCGCTCATGTTTAGCGATGTATATTTATGGAGGGTTTTTAGTGACCGGTGCTCCATTTATGAAAGGTGGTTTCGCGCGTTGTTCGTAGCCACGGATCGGGCGGTGAATTTGTTTTTTTTTCTTCTTTCATCTGTCACAAATCCCCCAAAGAGTATTAAAATATGCTCCGCATTTGCTTCGCGGGTCCTTCCAGCAGGCCGAGGAAAAAGAGCGCTCGTATGTGAATAAGGCTTTCCACCGGGGCTTTAGTGGGAGAGTTGAGCACAATGGGACAGCGGCATTGGCAATAGAGATGTATCGAACACGTGGACGATGGATTGTTTGGTGGGTATTGCAAACCACGCCACGTGGCTCTCATTCTCTCTCTCTCTCTCTCCCTCTCTCTCTCTCTCCCGTTCTCTCTTTCTATGGTATTCGTATTATAATAATCGCACGGATACACAAAAGTATCCAAAAAATATTACGGTTAACACTCACTATTATCATTGTTATTATAATTATTATTATGAATATTGATAATAATGATTATTATGATGAATATTAATTATTGTTATTATGAATAACAATAAGTTACTAGCTATGCATTATTTTCGAAATTCAACTTATTATTATTAATAGCAAGAATAATGAAGTTTCATCTTTATTATTATTATGAATACTAGTATTACTATTGTTTTGGTCTGAGATATTTTACTTTTCAATCTATTTTATCATAATAAGAATTTGTATATTTCGTATGGTAAATTCAAAGGTAAACTATGAAATAAAAACAAAATTAATATTGATGCTCATTATAATAATGAGGAACCCTAATTTTATATAGTTTTTTAAAAGTATTAGTATGGTGTAAGGAATATGAATTTCGCAATAAAAATGTAATATTTTATAATTTATCATAGTTATATATATATATATATATATATATATATATATATATATATTGCATGAGATCATATCTCTTCGGATCAATTTCCTTTCTGTTTCACATCCGTCTTAGTTGATAAATGAAGTTTCCCACAATATTGACTTCGTGCTATTTGACGCATCGGACATTTTTCATTTTGACAACTGTGTATCTAAATTGCATCACAGGATTACCAGGACATAATGGAAGTTTATCGGACTATTTATCTCTCCATCTCGCTCCCTTTCCCAGGTCCCCTTATCGCTCGGCCTCCCTGATGTTCCGTGCGTTGAAAAATCATTCTCGAAAGAATGAAAAAAAAAAAAAAAAAAAAAAAAAACACCCCACGAGACGAATTTTTCTGGGGCTAGAGATCTCCGGGGAGTATTGAGAAATTGCGAGAGAGAGATTCGTATACATGGTGAGCTGGAACATCGTGGGAGGGTGATCGCCGTTGAGCGTTGAAAAATTATTATATAAATGCGATATCGAATCGTATCGGGGTTTTGTTCTCATTTTCGATGCGGGATTGACAACGATCATCGCGATCATTAGAGCTGCATCGACGGGGGGTGTGATCCTCTCTCTCTCTCTCTATCTCTCGGGCGACCCTTTCGCGAGAACCCCTACGACGATTCCGTGCGAGAGATCGAGCCGCAATAAAATCCTCGGCTTTGTTGCAATACGTCGCGGCTAGACCACGTGCCGTGTTTTCTGGCGAAGCAGCGCGAAACTCGGACCCCTCGTTTTTTTTCCATGTCCCTCCTACCGCGGAGCACGAACTAGCCGGATAAAAATCCAACCCGTCTCCACAGCACGCGCACATCATGGCGATTCGCAACGCGTTTATTTTACTTTTTTTTTAAATCCCCGGACCAAGAATTTGGAGATTCCGGAGGGAACGAGAATCTCGAGGAATCTAATCATCCTTACGATAAAAAAAAAAGAATCTGTGGTTTTTTTTCCCGCGGGCAATTGGGGTGGTTTTTTAAAAATCATTTTTAAATTAGTTACGATGTTTTACAACACCCATATTATTGACATTGGTACATTTTCACGTCGACATATTTTTCAGTGACGGAAGAAAAATCGTAACGTATTGGAAGTGATCAGAATAAAAAAATAAATGGTTGTTCTAACAGTGGTGGTAGGTTTCAAGTAGAGAGAGAGAGAGAAAGAGACATGGAGGGAGTGGCTGAAGAGCAAAGACTCGTAACACACGAGGGGGTTAGTTGTAAGGGATGAAATGTATAGCGAGCAAGGCGAGACGGATGGCAAGCTAAAAAGATAAAGAGCGAGAGAGAGAGAGAGAGAGAGAGAGAGAGAGAGAGAGAGAGAGAGAAACGAAAACACTGGTATTTGTACTGGCCTTCGGCCAAATCCAGCCTCATCAAAATGTCGGAAAGACGACACGGTAGAAAAGCGGGCATGATGGAAAGGGGGACGGAGAGGGAGAGAGTGAAAGTGAGTGACTCGCCTGACAACCCACTCTCAATTTTATCCCTTGAGCAACCTGTCCTGAAAAATCCTCAGACCTGTCTCGTTCCCGAAGCTTCCTGTCTTGCCATTTTTTGTTTTCCGTTTTTTTTTTTCATATCTGTTCTTTATTTTTCATATCTCCGTATCCTTTCTCCACTCGCTGTAATTCCCTCCTCGTTGCTCCTGCGTGCTCCTTTTTCGGCAATGCAGGAATAAAGGGGCGCGTCGAGATACGCGTGTCCACACTCACGCGAAACGGTGAAAAGAGGAAACACGGGGCGCAATTGTTTCAACAATTCTTTTCGCCCTTTACATTTTGGATATACATACAGGGTGGCCCGAAATGTTACGTCCAAAAGGAAAATCCATGTTTTACGATCTTTTTACCTTTCGAGTAGAAACCACCCCCCCCCCCCCCCGTGTATGTACTTCCTCGCGATATTTTTCATCCGTTGTATCCTTATGAAGTGCACTGATGAGCCATAAATAAATTGACACCCGAACACTAATCTAGATGCCTTAGATTTTGATCAAAAGTTTGAAAGGTACGATTGAGAGGGTGAGTCACTAAAGTTCAGATGATAAAACACATACTTATACTAGTCTAAATGATTCTTAAGGGGTCTTCTCACTTTAGACGCCACAAAAAAGGCTATTTATATGCTTTTTTTGCAGGTTTATATTATAGATATTGGTATAAAAGTTGTTGCACTCAATAAATACACTTTAGAAATACATTATAAAAAAAACTTATTTAAGTCACTATTTATAGACGAAAATGGTAGTTAAAAAAATGTCCTAAAAATTTTAGGTCTGCGCCGTTGATGAAATTTCGGAGATGGATCATCCGAAACAAAAAAACCAAACGGTTTTAGATTCAGTATGTTAATGGCTATAGCGCTTATCAAACGATTTTTGATATATGCAAAAATAACAAAATGGCGAACATTTTTCGAAAAAAACGCGCTTTTTCGCCGTTTTTGGCAAAAAAAAAATAGTAAATATCAAAATTTAAAAAAAATCCTTGATATGCGCTATAGCTATAGTTGTAAATAATATGTGGTTAGAATTTGTTTGGCTTACACAAATACGTAAAAAAAATGTTTATGCATTTCGAAAGTGTATTTATTAAGTGAAACAACTTTTATATCAATATCTATAATGCAAAGCTTTAAAAAAAATCATGAAAATAGCCTGGTTTTAGCGTCTAAAGTGAGAAGACCCCTTAATTGCCTCGAAAAACTTCCGAGTGGTACGTACCCAAGAGAGAAAAAATTAAATCCTAAGCTACAGGAAAATTGCGAAAAAAAATTTCAATGGTTTTTCCTCGAAAAGTAAAGAAGACGGCAGAACATAGATGGAGGGTGAATCGATTAGGTATTGATCCGAGGCATCTGGATTTTCCTTTCGGACGTCAATTTTCGCGCCACCCTGTACACACAGAGGAGGACGACAGCTACGCTTTCGTTCACGCAGGCTCGAACGCCAAATATGTATGTACATCGTGCGTGGGTTTTACGACGCTCTGCGAGACCCACCGAGATGAGGGCTCGAGAAAGGAGCCTGGGCTGCTTCGCCGCTCAAAAGGACCTTTTTGTTATCACGCCCGTGCATACATCCCTTTGTTACTTCGTGCACCATTTGTTTTTTTTTTCGCCTGCTTTTCACTTTTTTTCGTCCTTTCGTTCTTTTTTTTTTACTTTTTTTTTAGCCCGGACTTCGGACCTCGTGGGTTGAAATGTATAACGTGCTCCATTATATATGGTGGCCACGGAAATATATTCATACGTGTATGTGTGACAATTCCTGTGCATGCTTATTAATACGCGCACCCGTACGTGACGCGCATGGACACGGGCTACATGAGCGACGAACCCGCCGGTTACACAATCGTTAATCAGTACCACCATTGACGGACGCAACGATATCTGAATGCCGAAAATTATCGCTACCCAGCCGTAATAATTTGAGCGAGTTGGCAAAAGCACGCACTCACGCATTAGTTACGAACTCCTTCCCTCTCTCTCGTCTAATTTCCATTGTGTGCGTGAATATGTATATATATGCATATTGCAGTGTATTTGGACCGCAGAGGACACACGGCGTGCTCTCGAATTAAAAGTTGGCGTTACACATGATGAGGGGTACCCAGAGTCTCGGTGCAACTCTATAGGTGACATTTGTCACCTATGTAGGAACGGTAGGAAAAATGTTATCAGCTACGGAGGAACATTACGTAAAACCCTATTTGATTTAAATAGATCCTACTGAAAGTCAATATTTTCCTTTGGCAGTGCAAACTCGTGATTTCGGTAACACGCGTTTTGACCCGACGACAAAATATCTTCGACAAAATATCCGCGACAAAATATCCGCCGATATTATATACAGTTTAAGGGGGAAGCCTGCTTTAGAGGCTTCAAAAAATCGATTTTTTTTTGCATAAATGTCTTCCCAAACTATCCAAGAATGTGTCCCTAAAATTTCAAAAGCAAATTCAAATTGCGGTAAGTTCAAGAAAATTACGACTTTTTATATACGAAAACTTTGACGCGCGATTTCTCGGTTTTTCATTTTTACGATTTTTCCTAATTGGCGGGAAAGATAGGGAATAAATTAAACGTCCTATCGAAACGAGACAAAATTCATTGTATTCGGGATTCTCTTCTAGTTGAACCTAAAAAACCTTAAGAAAGTTATGATTAACCCACTTTTTAAACAATCTAAAGTGAATTTTTTTTCCAAAAAAATGAATTTTTTTTTAATTTGCGAAAAATTGTTGAATTTCTCACTTTTTGTTGAATTTCCTTGGTTTAACTAGAAGCTATACTATTGAAAATAAAAAAAATTTTGGGTTTTTTGTTTCATATGGAAATTGCGACCTGCATCTTTCCCGCCGCACGACACATGCACACTCGAGGCGCCTCGGCGAAATGCTTGTACCAGGCATAATATGACATATATTTTAATGAAAAAATTTGAGAAGACTGTTGAAATATATGACAATGAAACCTGAAAGTTTCGTTTCAATCGAATATTTCTTTTCTTCCCAAAAAAATCCTCGAAAAAATCGATTTTTTAAAGCCTCTAAAGCAGGCTTCCCCCTTAAAGTGTACAGTTTACAGTCATGCCGTTGAAATTTATTCCATGTCAAGTGTACAGTCATGCCGTTGAAATTTATTCCATCATAAAAAGGAGGAAAATTATTAATATGTGACGGATATGTTTGGGTTTGTTTGTATGTATGGGTTTGTTTGTTTGGGCTCAATGAAGAAATTCGTATTATGCCTCCCTATCTATCTCACACGCCCCACAAAGGTATTTTGCGCGCGACCCCGTTGACGTGGTGGACGAGATTTAGGATTTTGTCTCGCAGATGTTTTGTCATGAGGATATTTTGTCTTTCGGATATTTTGTCATCGGATATTTTGCCGCGGATATTTTAGCCTAGGCCTCTAGGCCGAGGCAAGCACCGAGGCAGCGTCGCGTGGCACTGCCTCGCTCTATGTAGACATGCCTCGCTCGCATCATTTGTTTGGGTTGCCGCGCTCGAAGCATACGTACCGAGGCTGCCTCGCGAGGCGACTCGGCCAGTCTGGACTCTGCTAATGGGCAATACTTCAAATGAAGTAGTTTGTTGATTTCCTACTGGACCACTGTCTTTTCTTTCACACTAGAACAAACGGTTTCGTATGAAACCACCCAATAAGATAACTGTGTAAACATGCCAAATTGCATCATCGAATACTACACGCTCCCAAAGAAACGCTATTTCATTATCACATACGTTTTTCCAGCTTCCCCTAGCCGTACAATTGTTTCAAATGCATGCCACTGTATTATCGTATATCCTGAACCTTACAATAATATGAAATCGCATTATTTTATACATGTCCATATAATTCAATGCCACATCATTTCGGAACCGTATTATAGTGATGTACTCATCGGTTTATGCGGATATTATGCTCGCTGAAGCCTCATCGAAATTCGAAGCCTCGCATTCCGAGGCTTTGTCAAAGGGTTGAACGCGTGTGAAGGCTCTCATCCCCACGCAATGATCCGCGGTCCGAAAGATTCCACGCTTACCGACCCCCCCCCCCCCCCCGCCGTTCGCTCTCTCAACCCCCTCACTATGGGTGTCACTCTCTCACGATAAACGCTTGGGCTTAAGTGCATCGAACGTTGCACCGGGGATTTATTCCCGTTCGTCAAAATCTCCAGGTCCGCTTTCGACATAAAATTTCACGCATGTACAAGTACAAATGTGTATGCGAAACGCTCGGTGAGTAGTTCAGGTAACAATGGATAATTAATGAAACTTATCGACTACACACACACACACAAATATTTGATTGCATGGCAAACGTCATGGCAAAGAATAATTACAATAACAACAGCAACAACTATAATAATAATATCCATCGTACCGTTCGCCTCAACAATCTAAACTCACTATAATAATAATAATATGCATCGTAAAATTTTCCATAATAATCATAATTTACCATCATTCACTATAACGATAATAATAATAATAACGATCGCAACATTTACCGCATAACCGTAATAACCACTATACAAATTTCTATCATAATAATGAACATTATTCTGATAATAATTTTTCACAATGAAGATAATAATTGATCATGAATACGATAGCAATAATTGCCACAAACTTAATGACCACCTCAACCACAATCCATAACAAATTCCAAGACCATACAAGCAATTTTTGTCCACCAACAATCTCATCGCCCGACAACTTTCCGAAGACGCAAACTCCGTTAATTTTCGGTACTCGGTTGAAACAATTCGGAAGGGCGTGATCGCTTTTTGCCAGTGACTATGGGAAAGGCTGAGCGGTAGTTGCGTTTGGCCAGCGCGTTACAAACCACGCGAGGGTGTTGAATGATAAAACATAAAGAAACAACATCAAAGTAACAACGTTTACGTTGCGCAACACAGAGGCACGGCGAAATAGGTATGTTAGTTTGGTGTGCTTGTGTATCGATCAATGACGAAAGGGGTGCGCTGTGCGAGCGGGCGAGCGCGGGGCGGTCGGAAGAGGGGCGAGGGGGCTGCATCAATCAATACAGGGCGGGAGCCGCTTCAAGTCAGGGATCAGCCTTATCTGCGGCACGCATGCACACGCACACTGCGCAACGTACTACGCCATCGACAAAATCAAAATAAAGCGAGAAAAAATCTAATACCTCCCCCCGACTGTGCTTTTTTGTTTTTCAAACGAAACGTCATCGCGTAAGCTCTAAATGAATTTTGCGGGACAGTTTGACGTTTCGTCGAGGACGATTAAATTGATGAAAAGTACCGGGCAACTGGCGAGCGATTAAAACATCCGGTTCGCTTTTTTCGCCGTTATCGGGCTCGATTTCGATTCAATCCTAAAAAAAAATGTAAAAATGAAACGTCGATTGATTGGCGAATCTTTTCATTTTTTCAATCCGTCGAAGCTATTCTGCAAGTCCATTGACTACCTATCGTAATACCTGCGATAATAATCACAATAATTACTATGGTAATAAATACCAAAAGCATAATAATAACAATAGAAATAATAGCTATTATTCTAATAAAAATAAATTATATAATAAAAATAATTTATATAACAAAATAATGATAACGAACAACTCTAATAAATCAATCGAAAGAAAAATAAAATAATAATAATTAGAATAATAGTCGGAATATCACAATAGTTTATATCTATATATCTAAAACATATAAACGCCATGTTTATTCATTAGCGATAATTGCGTATCGGAATGACGATAAAATATCAAGGAAAATGTGGAGAAATGAAATTGCGTCGACCTGTCGAATGGTAAGAGGCTACCCCTGTTTCGTCCCTTGTACACCTGCGTGCTCCCTATCTCTCTCACGTGGACAAATTATATCGACAGGATTCGAAGGAATCCGAAGTATCGGTCGCTGCCTGGCAACTCCCTTTTCTACCCTTCCCTCTTCTATGGTCACCAATTTCTTCGGTAATTCAAGCTACGAACAACGAGTATAATTACTTATCGAGGCGGAAGAAACGGAGCAGGACAGAGGGAGAGAGCGAGAGAGAGAGAGAGAGAGAGAGAGAGAGAGAGAGAGAGAGAGAGAGAGGCGCGCGGGAGAGAGCGATACGGGATAGCGAAAGTTGCAGTTTAATTGCCGTAAGCCATGTCGAGGGCTTTACGAGAGCTGTATGTCTTCATATCTCTCACGATGTGGCGCACAATCGAAGGGTATCCTCAGTCCTCCATCAATGTCGATAAGAAATATAGATACATTTTCATTCTTGTCGTATATACATGTATATAGATTGCTCTATTTATCCAGCTATATTTATATATACTCTTATACACATAGGGGATGAAATAAATATATAGTTCTTTATACATATATGTATGTGTAACTATGCACACCCGCACATATAGACTAGAGTGCTTAACCGCGCCAATATTTCTATCGATCCAGCCCACCTCCGCTGCTCTTCACCCTCATCATCATTATCACCGTTATCGCCTTCTTCTTCTTCCGCTTCCTCAACCTACTTCCGATCGTATTTATAAATCCATCTTCCGCCCTCCACCTCGACTTGGGATGGAAGAGGCGAAAAAAACGTAATGTGGGCAATTTTTATTTCATCTCTCATTCTCACTTCTTTCTCTCTCTCTCTCTCTCTTTCTTTTTCCCACCCACAACGATACTTCTGCGAGAAGGGACTTTAAATTCAATGCACATGCACTCGATGGGCACGAGGAAAATTTTACATTAACAGAAACATATATACACACACACACACATATGTGGATATATATATATATATATATATATATATATATATATATATATATATATAACAGCATCGATATGAATGGAACGCGAGAGTGAGATATAAAAGTAGCGAAAATATAATAAACCTCGAATTATTAAAAGCCCCGTAGAATATACCCAGTACTTGTGAGATTCTTCATTTATTTTATTTTTTCACCTCGCCCGCCACGAAGTGGCTAATTCGGTATTGGTATTGCTCTACTGCCACATTGGTCCTACTTCGTTGATTCGTGAGTTTGCAAATATATCGGCTGGCAATGTGCGAATTTTCTCGGAGTCTCGGCAATGCGGAAAACGCGCGAAAAACAACTCAACGTGCGCGCACGTATGTGTATATATATGGCTAAAATTTTGTTCTCCGCGACACCACAGCTCATCGCCTTTTACTCGGTGCCCTTCTGGCTCTTCATTCTCGCGACGGAATGCCAGCTATTTTTTAATAGCCGACGTACGCGTGGAGTGGTGGCTAGCTGCGCGGCGCCGTCATTCTCCCTCGCACTCCCGACCGGTGTTGCTCCGATTTATACTTAAAAAAACACCGCAAGAGAGAGTGTGAGAGAGATGAAAACAACACGGGTGTCCGACGCGGACTTAATTAAGCAGCGTTCACCGTCCGTTATTGCAGCCGGGCGAGAGGTGAGGAGCGACGATAAAAGTTGGAATAACGGACGAGGGGATAGTTGAAAAAAGAGAAAAAAAAAGTCGCGAACATTTTTTTTATTCCATGACAAAGATCGGTAAAATGTCTGTTCTCGGTTGTTCATGCGATAGCATGAAAATAATAATAACAATATTGCGATATCGAAAGATAATATCTCATAATTATAAACAATAATAATATATTTTATAATTATATCATTACACAGACACTAGAAAGTACTAGAGATAATGATCAATACTGAAACAATAATAACAACCGATAAATATACACTACAACAATAAGAATAAAATGTAACATTATTATTTTAATATAATAATACATAATATAATAAACAAGGTAAGCTGAACTTATAGACCACCATAACATTCATAGTTAATAATAAAATTAAAATAATCATAACATTATCATAATGACAATAATGATGCCAATTGAGTATAATAAATAATAATTATTATATTCAATTGGTATTGAGCATAATAAGCAACCATTTTTTTATTATTCCAGCATAATAAATAACAATTTTTTTATTATTCCAATAACAAACAACAACAACTGGAATAATAACAACAATAATAACAATAAATATATTCAGTAGACATTTCAACAGTCTTGCGATGTTTCCGTGTCCAAATTCTCCTTCTGTCTAAAATAAACATGAAAGCAAATATATCAACTCAATTCAATAAACGATAGAAATATTTGAGAAAAAAAAATCATCACCCGAATAGTCGGTTGTCGAAGCTAGCATGTGCATCCTGTGTACTCGGAATGTCCTGTGTACGCTCTTGATGTATATGAATATATTTATGCATGGGTAAACGCATAACGCACATTTCGCAGTATAAAATGTAGGAGCAAGTTAGGCACACACAGACACATACAGATAGACGTATATATATGCATATATATATATGCATGGAGTTTTGCCTTTGCAGACCCACGAGAATGGGGGACTGATTGCCACGCTAGATTTAACGCAGAATATATTCCCTCCGAGGACGAAATCCGTATCACATATATCGTGCACGTGAATATGCATGTATATGTGCACACGGGGACACATCCGTCCATATACGCCCGGAGCAATACGCAACTGTAAACTTGCAGAACGAGACTAGTGACTATTAACAGCAAAAAGTATGTGCGTTTCGCGACGTGCTTGCATTGACGATTGAAATATGCAACAGACCGTGCGCAGATTTTGCCCGATTTCGTTCGAAGGAATCGGCAAATAGCGGGAAAAAATCAAATATTCGTAATGGGAAATGATTAATTTTAAAAAAAGTTGCGTCAAATTTCGACCGTGTGAAAATGAAAAAAAATTATCCACAATTTATTTTATCATATGGAGTAGGTACACTGTAACATGTATGGCTATATATATATATATATATATATATATATATATATATATATATATATATATATATATATATATATATATATATAGTCATGAAATGAGGAATTGAACAAAAAATTGTTTTTTTTTTCTACCACGTGAAGATGTAAAAAAAGATTATGCACAATTTTTTTTCGTAATATGGACTATATTATAATATTATTATTACGTAATTACATGATTATATATTATTATTATACATATTACAGAGGAAAAAAATAGTGGTTAATTTTTTTTTCATGGTCGAAAATTGAATCAAGTTTTTACATCAACAGTAGCACAAATTAAGGGGCTACCCCCACTTGCGATTTTGAAAAAAATGGATTTTTTTTATTGCATTTGTTTGAAGTATAAGTATCCGGGCCCATACTTCTGTATGGGCCCGGAATAGATGACTCTATGTAAGTTTACAAAAAAAAATATTTTCTTCGTGTAAACTGAAATTGAAACTTTAAACGCGTTTTTCTCAAAATGGCATTTCTGAAGTCGGTGACCAAGATTACTCGAACACTAATGAACCGATCATCTTGAAATTTTGCAGGCTTATTTAATACATAAAAATGTAGTCTTTAATCGTTCGATTTTTTTTTTCGAAAAAGAATGGCCGTTTTATAGCCAAAAAACGGCCGTTTTTTTCGTTAAAATCGAGCCATTAACTTTGACTGTCCGCCATTTTGTGAAAAATGAATATTTTTTAAAATCCTTCGATTAAAGACTAGTTTATACTTATATTTGACTAAATCCATCCGCATTTTTTTTTCAGATGATCCACTTCGCCGCAATGTTGGTCACCGCAAACCGTGTATATAAAAACATTATTTCATTGACGGCCATTTGCCACTAAACGATGTAATATTTTTCAATAAAAAAATTACCGAAAGTTCTTCAAGATGTGTTCTTCAAGATGGTATATTGATCGATTAAAAAAGTTTTGTAGTTTTCTTTAAAAAAATTCATGAAAAAGGCCTTTTTTGCGCTACAAGTGGGGGTAACGCCTTAAAGTAACAGAAGTTTCATTTATAAATATCTGTGTATATATATTCATATACACATATACACACTCACATATGATGAAACTTATTTTCAATGCAATAAATAATCATAAATTGTGAACATAAAAAAAAATGATTTTCTCTGACGAAGCGTCATTTTTTATTCGCGGCGAATCACTGTTTCCTCGAAACATCATGTGTTCCAATTGCAAAAAAATAACAATGCGTACGTTCCGAAAAGCATCGAACACAAGAATTGAAAAAAATGTGCCCAATGATCCAAAGAGCGATCCAGAGTCTCCGCCTGCCTGGCATTTTTAATCGACTTTCCCGCTACTGACTTCGCGTACTTTTATTTCGCCGCCCAGCTTTCGTCCTCGCGATTCTACGTGGAAGAAAACGATGTGCGCTTTTCGCGCACTCGTCGTCCCGGTGGAAAATGCAGTAAGACGCTCGGACACGCTTGTCTTGAACTCGTCGTCAAAAAAGCTCGACTGCCTATGAATACGTCCGAGGAAAAAGGAAAAAACAGAATGCAGCTAAATTCATTGCCTCGCTTTTCTTTGGGAAGCCAACCAAGCTTCGTGAACCCGCACACATACACTTATTTGGAGGGTTTCCACTTCTCCCCTGGCTCTGGATACACCCAGTTATATATGTACGGTTAGGCGGTTTAAAATTCTCCAGCGACCTAATTATTTGTATTCAAAGCGCGGTCTCCGTGCCTTCCATCGCGCGCTCCGATGAAAGCTTCCACTCCCCACTGCCGCTCCCTTAGACGCTTTTTTTTCTTCCTCTGTTTCCTTTCCTCTCCATTCAGCATGCACTTAAACGCGTATTCAGAGGGATTTTCGTTCGCGAACGCGCGGGCGACGGCACTCCCTTTGACACGTAATATACACGTACGAGTATGCACGACTTCATCTGTATGTTGACACAAAATTAAGCATGTATAGAAATGCATATATACAGCGTGATTCACAACCAGCAGGATTCCCTTAGTGAGCACGTAGGGTGTGTCATCGTGAGCTAAACGCTTTTTTTTAAACGTCGTGCGACGAAAATTGGCCGAGATATTCCCGTGCTGAGCCCGATGCTGAGTCAACACAGCAGTACAGCGCCAATTTTGTTTCTTTCTCCAAGTATTGAACAATAAACGGAAATCATTGAAGCATATTATCGATTTGCAAAGCGAGTAGCTGTGTTCATCATTTTTTAGCGAGATTAAAATTTAAGGCAGGATTCTACTTTGAAACTTTGAAAAAAATTTTTTTTTTTTACATTTTTCGAAAGTAAATATGTTCAAGAATGTTCGGTCAAAATTTTATAAAGTTCCAAGCAGTCTAACTATCCTTTTTCGCCTTTCGAACGCACCTAACTGAGCGCGCTATTGTGACTCGCCAAAACTTTAAACGCGTTTTTCTCGAAACGACATTTTCAAGTACCGTGGTCGTGATAACTCAAAAAGTACTGAACCGATCCTTATGAAATTTGGAACACATATTCTATATGTGTGTACCAACCGACCTAACTACAATCAACTTAAAATTTTGATTAGAACTATTTTTTTATTGCAAAAAAAGACCCAAAAAAACGCATTTTTTTCGTATTTTAGCCGCCATTTTGTTAATTTTGCACGTATATAAAATATTCTAGTTAGGTCGGTTCCTGAAGACATACTGAACATGAAACTATTTGATTTTTTTGTTTCAGACCATCCGTCGGGAAGATTTCACGACCACGGCAACGGTACCTGCTTTTCGAGGCGTTGGCTTTAAACATAATTTACGTGTACAAAAAATGAATAAAATACATTAAAATTTTTTTTTATGTACTTAAAGAGTGTATTTATTGAACAGTTTAAACCGCATATCGATATCTTTAATAGTATTCTCAGAAAAAATTCACGAAAATAGCGTTTTTTTCGTGGTTTCAAAGTAGAATCCTGCCTTAAGAAAAAATATACACTTGTCCGAAGCTGTGCTCGATTCGGCTTGGACGTTTTTTGCCTACGATTTTGACTTTGAATGCGAATATCTCAGCCAATTTTTGTTGCACGGCTTTAAATAAAAAAAAGCTTTTTACTCGCCACGACGGACCCTATATGCTTACAAAGGGAAGAATACTTGTGAATCACCCCGTATATGGCACATATATATATAAGTACGAGTGTACATGTACTAATATTATACAGGCTATCTGTGCTCCGGCAGCGCAGCTCCCATTTTTCTTTCCTATAGCCCTAAATGCGAAATAAATAGACGCTTTTCCGTGGCACACGTCCCGCGTTTTCCTCTTCTTCGCACCAAGCTCAAAAGCTTCTTTTTTCTTACCCACCCTCTCACGCTTGCGTTACACTGGCCAACGAAAGGCCGTTCGTAGACACGAGCGTATTCAGTTTAAATTCTTTTCTCACTTCTCTCACGACTCACTCTCATCCCCTAACAGGGGCTCACTCCCGCTTTGCCATTCGTTTCCACCGCGTTCACCCCCATCCTACGCAACCTCTCGATCCTCGCTCTCTTCTACTCCTTGTGAAAGAACGAGAAAGAGAGAGACGGAGAGAGACGGAGAGAGAGAGAGAGAGAGAGAGAGAGAGAGAGAGAGAGAGAGAGAGAGAGAGAGAGAGAGTACATGGTAACGTCGACGTCAACCATCACCAGCGTACGCGAATCCTACGGGAGCTTTTCCCTCTCCCCTTGCCCGCGCCCACTCAAACTACCTTTTATTTCCCACTCTCCATTTTTCCTCTCTTCCTCGGAACCAAAAGGAGATTCGGCAAAACTCTGTATATACGTATATACATTACTTATATTATAATAAATGGATGAATCCGGGAAGGGAACAAGATGAGAATTGTAGCGGGAAAAAGGAGCAAGAAGGAAAAATGAATCGGCGTGTACCGGGACATTTAATGACTCACGTGCAAATGACTAATCCCGTCGCGCTCAGATATTCACGAGTATATGGACACGTCGTTTCGCCCATGAATAATTGAAATCCAAGTACCAATATCTCCGTGCTCTCTCGCGCTCTACAAATTTACGTATACACTAAGCATTCCGGTGGAAAGAGCCTTTTTTATCTTCATTTTAACTCATTTTCTCTCACCCTTGGATGTATTTATATACGGCGCGGAATTTGCCGAGCTAATTTCCCGATTTTTCCCCGACAATCCGTCCGATCTTTATCGACGAAACGTCATACCCATGTGCAAGCACGTTATCGTTTTTTTCCCCTTCTATGCACGTCGGCAGTTTTATTCCACCCTAGCTACTCGCCTCGCATTCTCAGCTCTTTTTGCTAACGATCGAGCAATCCTTCTCGCATATTTGACGGGGAAATATTTTCGGAAGAGTCGTTCGTGAATGTGTGAATATGCGCGCGTGTGCAGACACAACGGTGGCTCGAAATATCATTGGGTATAAAAACACAATAATACCGAATTAGAGTTCTCTAGAGCAAGTCTGAATTGTAGAACAAATTTTTTGTTCACTTTGTTTACACCGGAAATTCAAGTTTACTCTCGAAATTAGATAACTAAGAAACTAATTGTCGTTTTCTCATGCTCGATTGAAAATTCTAAATGCTGAGGGTTACAACTTCAAAAAATATTTTTTTCCTTTTAATCTGAATATTATAAATCTTACCGAAATTGCTGCTGAAAATAAAGGCAAACCCTGCTTTTTCATTTTCTCAGACAGAAATTGGAAAAGAAATTTCGAAAAAAATTTGAGAGAACGAAATTGTTTAAAGAGCGTTTATTTTTTGCCTAAGTACCTATAAGTGACCTATTATTTAGTAAATATATCGAGACTCAAAAGAAGCCTATAAAATCTGCAAGCTGTTTAGCCTCAAAAGTCTCCAGGATCAACACTCCGTTAAAAAAATGAATAAATAAGCACCCTCTGAACAGCCAGATGTGCTGATGAACAACATAACTTATGTCTAACCAGGTTCAAAGTATCCTGTGACCATACATACGTACACGTATGTATCACGAGGGCAACGGGAGAAACGAATGAATTGATACGAACAAGAGAGAGAGAGAGAGAGAGAGAGAGAGAGAGAGAGAGAGAGAGAGAGAGAGAGAGAGAGAGAGAGGATGGATACAGCTTTTGTGAGATTGAGAGCCTCCAGCGGCCAAAATAATTACCTCGCTAAACTGCACTCAACAATTTCCAATCGAGGAAGCCACCCGAGTATAATTCAAAGAGACGTAATCCCCGGGGTAACGCCAGGTGCGCTTCAACTAGGGGTCGACCCACTACAATGTGGGTAAGCTACAAACACCGACACATATATGTATGTATATATATATATATATATATATGAATGAATGACCTGATATGAGTTCGTTCGTCCCTTCTCGCGATCCCATGGTTGTCCGCATCGCACTGATCCTTGGTACATTCCCTGAAGCTTATTACATCGTTCGAACCCATACAACGGAACGGAGAAGTCCATCTTGCTCACGATCCCTCCAAACTTGCTCCAATAAATTGATCCCCGTTTGTCGAGGTGGAAATAATAATAATGCCGATACCAACACTTGGTTGCAACATTGATGAAGAGCGGTTTGAACTTTTGACAAAACGCATTTATCCCTGGACGAAGGACTCGATGTGGAGAGCTTGGAACGAGAGGTAGAATCCACTGGATGCTGTACATGGAGGCATGCACAGTGGAAGAAAGGTCGCGGGGAAGAAACACGTCATTCGAGGCTCTTGGCTCGGATTTACCAAGTTTTTCTCGGGGCTGAGAGGGAAGAGCTCCGCCAAATGCAATCAAGTTAAATCAAATGAAAAATTCCGCGTTCGCCGTCCGTCAAGCCCGTCTCATTGGCGTGATTGCCTTGTTTGAAAAGTGAAAAAAAAAACACAATGACAAAAACGGGACCGTAATTTTATCGTCTTCGTGACACGTGTCACGAGCAAAGTAGTGCGAGAGAGGGTGTCAACGGAGCCAGCGGTCGTCTTCTCCGTAGACAGGTGTTAATGGACCAGGACAAAGAGAGGTGTGGGGCTGGATGGAGAGTGTGCCAATCTCAAGTACCGTAACCCGACTCGGGCCTCATTGTCCGCGGAGAGCGTAGGGGAGAGCTGCAACCGCAAAAATCCGTTTGAGTATATGGATACAGAGGGTGTCCCATTTTAGTCGGCCGAAGTGGTCACCGGTTGATCATACTGAAAGATGTTAGGGACGAAGGCTAAATGGTTTTTAGAGGAACGTTATCATAGTAGGTGGAACCATATGAAACCGCCCATTCTGGAGTGGAAGAAAATATAGTGGTCCAATAAGAAATGAACAAATTGGTTCATCTGAAGTATTGTCATTCGGAAGAAACAACTTTGGCTGATCTTTCAGCCAGCAATAGGAGTCCACGCAGGAAGAATTCGGCTTCCTTAGAGGGAAGACAGTCACCTAGCCACCTAATTGACGCCTTCGTACGAGGTGAAGTACTGAGCCGCAAACGCTGACTGCATCGACCGAAACAAATGGCAATTGGAGGGTTTGCGACACCCGATCGCCCTCTTTTGGATGCTCATCCGCGCTTCTTGTTGTCCATAAAGAAATCACGAGCTTGGAAGCGGCCAAAGCTCTCTTTGCACCTCGTAGGCACTTAAGGCAGGATACTACTTTGAAACTGTGAAAAAAAAATTTTTTTTTTACATTTTTCGAAAGTAAATATGTTCAAGAATGTTCGGTCAAAATTTTATAAAGTTCCAAGCAGTCTAACTATCCTTTTTCGCCTTTCGAACGCACCTACCTGAGCACCTACCTAACACTCACCAAAACTTTAAACGCGTTTTTCTCGAAACGACATTTTCAAGTACCGTGGTCGTGATAACTCAAAAAGTACTGAACCGATCCTTATGAAATTTGGAACACATATTCTATATGTGTGTACCAACCGACCTAACTACAATCAACTTAAAATTTTGATTAGAACTATTTTTTTATTGCAAAAAAAGACCCAAAAAACGCATTTTTTTTCGTATTTTAGCCGCCATTTTGTTAATTTTGCACGTATATAAAATATTCTAGTTAGGTCGGTTCCGGAAGACATACTGAACATGAAACTATTTGATTTTTTTGTTTCAGACCATCCGTCGGGAAGATTTCACGACCACGGCAACGGTACCTGCTTTTCGAGGCGTTGGCTTTAAACATATTTTACGTGTACAAAAAATGAATAAAATACATTTAAAATTTTTTTTTATGTACTTAAAGAGTGTATTTATTGAACAGTTTAAACCCCATATCGATATCTTTAATAGTATTCTCAGAAAAAATTCACGAAAATAGCGTTTTTTTCATGGTTTCAAAGTAGAATCCTGCCTTAATGGAGCCCATTTATTTGCCAGAAAATAATGCAGCACAACTTGCCGTAAATGTGACTTGTTTGTTCCAAAACTGCCATTGTCAAGGCAATTGAAAAAGATGATGGTGAGGCGTCAGAAAAGTGTCACCTATGACGATACACATTTTTTCATTTGACATGAGAGACAATTCTAGATCGATGAAGAATAATGAGCACGTCTCGTCACACGAAACGCCCCGTATTTCGTGAAACGCGCAGTAAGGGAAGCAGCGTTGCGCCTCCTTCACTCTGTGGTATGTTCGCAATTAAGTTGTCCATTGACGTTAACGGCGCCGTATGTTCACTGAAAGAGTATACACACCCGATCGAACCCGGTGAAACTCCACTGAGAGCGGGGCTGATGTTCAAAGAGAGGAAGAGAGGGAACAAAGAAGCAAGTGGCAGCGGTGAAATTACGCGGATACTTGCCGGGGCCAACATCGGTAGGGTCTCATCCGGTCGTCTCACGTTTCCGTATGGTTAATACTTGTGGGATCGATACAACTGGGACATTCCATATACGACCACGTAGTCGTAGAAAAACGCTTGTATAAGAATTGAAAATTCGTTGCAATGTTAGTCTTTCATAAAACATATATCATTTTCGTATAATAAATGTAATATTGAATATATTGTAAAATATGATTTATTAATTAAGACATTTGAGAAATATTGAAATTCAATAATTAAACATACACAATATTTGAAATATTAACAAATATCCATATATATATATAGACATTAAGGGGTCTGCATAAGCTTGAAGATACAAAAAATAAAGAAAAACAAATTGCATATTGTTATAGCCTAGGGTCCTATGGGGTAACACCACTGAAGAATAAAAAAATGGATGTTTTTGAATTGGCGTAAGAAATGCTTTGAAACATCTAAAATGAGGGGGAAAAAATATGTGGTACCTTTAAGCGCTGGCCCGTTTGCAAGACGTCGACTGTTTTCTCGGAATACGTTTTTCAAAAACGGCACGCAGCATCACTCCAACAGTTTTCATTCTATTCACTCCAAATTTTGAGCACATCTTTATGGGGCTATACCAGTGTGACACTTTCAAAAAATCGATTTTTTGTGCCTTTTTCGACAGTGTATACTTTCAAGAATATCCTGTAAACATTTTAAGGCCGTATCTCTAATTATTTTATCTTGCAAAAATCGATAGTTAAATCTTTAAGGGGTTACCCCCACTTGCGATTTTGAAAAAAATCGATTTTTTTTATTGCATTTTTTGAAGTGCAATTTGAAGTGCAGTTTTTTTTGATGCCCGGAATAGATGACTATGTCAATTTACAAAAAAAATATTTTCTTCGTGTAAACTGAAATTGAAAGTTTAAACGCGTTTTTCTCAAAATGGCATTTCTGAAGTCGGTGACCAAGATTACTCGAACACTAATGAACCGATCGTCTGGAAATTTTGCAGGCTTATTTAATACATAAAAATGTAGTCTTTAATCATTCGATTATTTTTTCGAAAAACAATGGCCGTTTTATAGCAAAAAAACGGCCGTTTTTTTCGTTAAAATCGAACCATTAACTTTGACTGTCCGCCATTTTGTGAAAAATGAATATTTTTTAAAATCCTTTGATTAAAGACTAGTTTATACTTATATTTGACTAAATCCATCCGCATTTTTTTTTTCAGATGATCCACTTCGCCGCAATGTTGGTCACCGCAAACCGTGTATATAAAAACATTATTTCATTGACGGCCATTTGCCACTAAACAATGTAATATTTTTCAATAAAAAAATTACTGAAAGTTCTTCAAGATGAATTCTTTAAGATGGTATATTGATCGATTAAAAAAGTTTTGTAGTTTTCTTTAAAACAATTCATGAAAAAGGCCTTTTTTGCGCTACAAGTGGTGGTAACGCCTTAAACGCGTTTATCCCGAAACGAGATTTTTCAAATTTGCCGACATTGTACCTCAAAAAACAATTATCCGACTGACTTGAAATTTGAACTGAGTACTCTTGAATATATTTACTCTACAATGACGTAGGATATTTTTGATTAGATGAAAATTGACGATTTGGCATTGAAAAAAACGACTGTTTATAGCCCAAATAGGGTTTTGCAATCGGCACAGTATTGGCCCACGACTGGGTGCCAGAGAACAAACGATGGCGCGGTAATGGCTATACAAACGGGCCAGATCCGCACCATGCATGGTTGGTAATGGTAAACCATGAATGGCTGCTAAGACTTGGCCAACTATCATACGCCCATATTGGCCCAGCAACGTCTGCCGGATCTTCTGCCGGAAATGAAAAACAAAAAATTGACAAATTATGAATATAAAAATTCTAGTAGTATCTTTTTTGTTTTCTTATGCTTTACTTATGTCCATGTAAATAGAATAATTGCATTAAAAACGCTTTCTGAATTGTTCAAGTTTTTGCCTTTCATCGGGATCGAACCTGCGCCTTTCGTTCTAGTGTCGAGCGCCCTACCCACTTAGCCATTCTAACACTTACAGAATCCATCGTTTGTTCGTTCCTTACTTTTATGCCGATAATTTTATTCGTGACATTAAAGTTTACCGATAATTTTTTCGGTTCATTTAGGCTGTAAAAATAACTCGCTCGTTTTGGGTGAAGTTCCGAAAAGCATACTCCTCTGATCGAGCTGAAATTTTGCAATGAACTTCCTCTCATTATCCTAAGAGAAACCGTTAACGGATTTTTGACGACTAGCAATAGTTTTCGATATATCTCATTATAAAGTTTATTATTTCACGCCATACGAGTATATCTATATATCCGATAGACACCCCCCACTCCTCCGGCCGCGCTGCTTCCTGGCAAACAGTGCTCGCCCGTATGTGTATATCACTTGCCATGTGGCATGGTTTTGTTTGGGTTTATTTAATATAGTAGAAGCGCAGTACAATAGATAACTTTCAATATACGATATATCGAAAACTATTGCCAGTCGCCAATATCCTTTTAAAGGTTCTCTTAAAGTATTGAAAAGAAGGTTGGTGCAAATTTTCAGCTTCATCAGTGGGATATGCTTTTCGAAACCTTATCCCTTGTTTTTACGTGTTACAGTTTAACGACCTGCATTTGCAAAACACCCAAAAACAAACCATCAATGGCTGGAATAGATCTGGCAAGCCGTTCATCCGCCTACGATACCCCAATGCTGATCGCCACATTATCGGTGCGATAGTATTGGCCCACGAATGGCTGGTATAGATCTGGCAAGCCGTTCATCTACCTACGATACCCCAATGCTGATCGCCACATTATCGGTGCGATAGTATTGGCCCACGAATGGCTGGCATAGATCTGGCAAGCCGTTCATCCGCCTACAGTACCCCAATGCTGGTCGACGAATCATTGGCCGATTATCAGCAAACCGTTTAATGGCTGAATGCTGGCATTTTTGTTACGACAGGCGACCCTATATGGGAGGCAAGAAAACAGACTTTTCTTTCATAACTACGCTATTTTGTTAGATTTTGATATTTTTCGATAAATCCTACGTCATTGTACAGGAAATATCTTCCGGTTTAACGACATTTTTTCTTTTTCAGTTTCAGCTATTCAATCGGCTGGAATCATGTCTGCAGTGGAGGATTTTTTTTTGGCGCCTCCGAAGGCAGCGCATAAGTCGCTTGGACCTCAATTTTTTTCTATGGAAAAATGATGTAATATAGGTCAAATATAGCCAAATATATTCTTAATTTTCCGAAACATTTGAGTACTTTTCTTCCAAAAAATTCCCGAAAATCACCCAAATGTTCAGCGTTCACACTGGTATAGCCCCTTAAAACAACACTCCGAAGAGAAATACGTACGGGATATTCCATGAGTTGATTATAACATTATTGATTAACAAATGATTGTTCTCTTTTTCTGTCGAAAATTGAGTTTTTACTTTAAATGCTTGCCAATTACACAAAAATTAATATTTTTGAAATCCCCTACGTATTTCTCTAGCTATACTCATGTAGAATGAGAGAATTTTTTTTTCGCACATTCAAATTCCCGTCACTTATACTGCGTGCCGCGGAACGTCTCAATGCAACATGCCCCGCGAGAATAGCTCCAGCGTCGTTTTGTATAATTTTGTATAATTTTTTAATATATATATTTTGGTCACTTAAAGATATGCCTAATCACATCCTTGAATATTATTATACTCTTACTTCTCCTTCCACAGAAAAACGCGAAAAATCGCTTAATTTCAGATGTTTACAGTGGTGTTAGCCCTTAACCTTAATTTGCAACAAAAAATTGTGAAAGTGGTTTTTTCAGGTTGAAAACTAAACTCTTTTTTTACAGCTTGCCATTTCATATGCCTATAATAAGAGTAATAAAAATATTTGTTTGGTATATGTCGATTAATATAGTATATAAATCGTATATAAATATTAGCATAAATAGATTGCCAATAGTCATCGATTAACACGTGTTCCAGATCTCGGCTCCAGATATTTCTTTGCTCCGTTAAATTTAATAATACACATTTATCCGACCATAATTCTAATTAGGCGAAAAAAGAACCAAAGCTCGTAGGCATTTGTCCAACCGGCTGGATTTAATCGAACACAAAGTTACCGCTCGAATATGCGAGCAGCATGGTGGCTTCAGTCGCTACGTATAGCCGTAATGGACAAAACGCGCGTTCCGTTATTACGAATATTTGCATTTGTCGTTTAAGCGCTCGTAACGAGATCTCGACCCACAAAACTTGTCACACATTAATTAGCTACGGCTATAATGGAGCGCGCCGGAAAAATCGACAGTTATATTACAACGAATTTACAGAAAATTCAACACTCGATAAACAAGAACGAGCCCGGAGTAACAGTGGATTATTATCAGCTGGGATATAATGCCGCAATTTGCGCTGTATCTGCTTCACGAATAAATCGCCGAAGCAGTATCCTGCGGCTGCGAGCGCTTCCCTTGACCTTAATTTTCGAATAAGGATACCGCTTATAATGCAGAAATAACCTTTAAATATTCGACATTGAGAATTATAGTTTTTCAATGGTTGTTTTTCGTTTTTTCGTGTGATGAATCGTGAAATTTGTTTTTATATAAAATATTTGTGCTATCATAAACAAAAGGACGAATGAATAAATAGATGTACCAGGTGTGTAAGTATGAAACCGGAATTTTTGTACAGAAAAAACACGTTTATTGTAATGATATGATACAAATAACTGGAGATGGCTTCTCGGGTCACCTTTAACTGATCCGCCAGTTGTTGTTGTGTTTGAGCGTCGTCTTCGTCGAACAAGGCTTGCAGGTCAGCGTCTTCAAACTTTTTCGGTGGTCTTCCACGTTCTTCGTTCCTCACGTCAAAATCGCCACTTTTGAACCGTTTGAACCACTCGAAACACTGTGTTTTACCGAGAGCATGCTCACCAAACGCCTCCACAAGCATTCGATGCGATTCGGCTGCGGTTTTCTTCAGATGAAAACAGAAAAGTAGTGCTGTCGGCAAATCGTAATTTGTTGGCACAAAACTCGACATGTTTATCTCTAATAAACTAATGCTACTGAATGAAACTCGTGTTATTGTGAGTTGGAAATCTTTGTCGGATATCAATACAATAACAGGACACCGCTGACGTGATGTGTCGGTAACTGCATCGACATCTAGCGCCACCTATGGGCAAATTCCGGTTTCATACTTACACACCTGGTATAAATGAATAAATGAGTAAATGAATGAATGAACGAATAAATAAATAATTCAAGTGAATTTGATGAACAGTTGACTAAATGAATAAACAAACAAATATATTTGTTTGAAAAATATATATGCGTGGAACAATAAAAGGAAAAGTAAGGAAATTCCTTCACTGGATTGCCTGAAAGTAGTGACGAAGCCGTAACATTATCCCACACCGTTATATGACTCACGCACAAATTTATTCAATAATCCTCTTGCGTCCTCGGATATCGCTCGAAGGAATTGTGTTGGTTCAAGCATACTTTCGCAGCCCGCATATTATCGTTGGCGGACGTGTATACAGCGTCGGCAGAGGGAGGGCTGTCCGTAAAATTTCAAAAAATGTCCGGGTCGGGATTTGGGATAAGGTGAGCGCGGCATTCGTTTCGTATATGTATACATACGATAATGGTGCACAACGGGTATGAGCGGTTTTCCCGAGCTTCGCGCGTAAATAGCAAAATTATATTCGATGAATTATGCATGGGGTGTAAGTATAATGGTGCACAGGGAAAAGAGAGAGAGAGGGAGAGGGAGAAAGAGGGAAATGCAGAGACATAAAGATGGAACGAGAAATAAAGAGACCGAGAGGGATAGAGAGGAGAGACAGTGACGTCACGTAGTCTCGTGTGTACACCAGAAATATGACAGATGGGATGTATGCATATACGCCATATATACCGTCTAAGCTTTTGCGGTAAACCTCGCGAAATTCGTCGAGTATCCGCAAAACGTGCCCCTTAACGTCGTTCTGCACCATATATGTACAGAAGTGTATCGTAGAATTTTCCGCTCTCACAGTGCGCTTGTACACACTCCAACACATACGGACATATACATATGGGGAATTCCACGCCAAATCGTTTACACCCCAGCCCTTTTCACTTGGCTGACATTTGAATATGTTATCGTTTTCTTCTAACAACGCTCGAGTAATTTTTTTTTTTTTTTTCAATTTTTTTTTACACAATCGGAAATATACAGTGCATTTTTGCAAAAATCGACTTTTTTTTATAAATGCTCATAACTGTAAAATAACTGTATCATAACGAAAAATTAACCAAATAAGATATATTTTTTCTTATTTTTTGTTTTGAAATGTACTTCATAAAAACAAATATTTAAAAAATATTTAGTGATCTTCGATATCATTAAAAAAAACACGAATTTTTCGAAGTTCAACCTTTTAGATTTCCGAAATTTTTTTCGTAACAAAATATAATAAATTTCGCGTTTCTCGTTGTAAGGGGGCGTACGCAAATTACGTAAAGCATTTTGGGAGGGGGGGGGGTGTTCCGGCCAGGCGTTACGGTCTACGTACGTGGGGGGGGGGGGGCAAGGTTTGCGTTACGTCACGATTTTAGAACTGCCAGAAATAGCAAAAATGTTGCACGTTCAAGTTTTTAATTTACAACTCGCGCGCAATTTCACCGCGGAAAGTTGACAGCTTTCCATATGAAATGTCAGTTAAGGGGGGAAGTCACTGCACAGTAGCTTTCCCACTTTCTCCAAGCAAAATTTGAAAAAAATATTGGGTTTGTTTTGCGTTACGTTATTTGTGTACGCCCCCTAAGACCCATCGTGATAGAATTTGTCTATTTTTTTCCTGAATTGAATTTATTTTCAGAATTTAGTTGTTTCCTATGATGCAATAATGTGAATTAATAAAATCTATGGTTTAAAAAACATGTAGTGTACTATTTTATTTAGATTAGTGTTTGGCTCAGAAATTTCACAAGTAGTATTTGAATTTACCGCTAAAATGATTAAAAATGATTGGAAAACGTGTTTAATACGTTAATACTGTATACAAAGTATTGAAGATCATAGAATCACTCATTTAACATTATGTCATCATAGAAAGAAGCTAAATTTCGAAAAAATGAACATTTTTTCAATATGAAAAAAAAATTGAAAGAACAATCTTACCACATTGGGTTTTGCAGCAAGAAACGCTAAATTTATCGTATTTTTTTTACAAAAAAATGAAAATAAAAAACGTTGAACTTCGAAAAATTAGTGTTTGTGACAAAAAAAAACTAAAAAATTCTATCAAATATCACTTTAAATATTTTTGAAATCTTTTTTTCATAAAGTATATTTCAAAACAAAAAAATTTGAAAAAATATCTTCTCGGTCATTTTTCCAGAAAGTTATGAGCATTTTAAAATAAACGTTGATTTTTTTTTAATTCATTACATATTTCAGATTAGGTAAAAAAAAAAGAATAAAGATATAGATAAGCGTTTTGAGATTAAAACAATAAGATATTTAAATTTCAGCCAAATCAAAAGAAGTCGGGTCAAAAGTGGTCGATTTGGTGTGGAATGCCCCATATATGCATGTTTAAATGTGTGTCTGGACACAAGCAAAGAATAAAGATGGATCGTCGGAATAACAATAGAGTGATAGTAGTGTCGTCCCTGCTACAAAAATATTCCGCGCACGCATGCCTCTCGTGTGCGCACGTTCCACGCAAAACTTTCATTAATTAATCTCTTCGAGCCACGATTTCCACCCTTATCGATCCTAAATCCGCGAGTCAAGCAACGAGCTGCAGAACATAAATTATTTTTACTCTAATTTGTTCGTGCAATAATATTTTTTTGTCAGTACCAATTTTTTTATGTTTACTAACGTTGTTTATTATTGACATATTTTTCTTTATCAACAATTTTTGGTATTCCTTGATTCTTGCTACTATTATTCGGCAATCGAATACCGATTATTTTAATCTTGTCTATCTTATTTGTTTTTTAATATTAGCTATGTTCGAGATCGAGCTATGAAATTTGGGGTGCATTAAAAAGTGGATGAAAAAATTACATTTTAAAGGAGTGCTTCAGTCACCCTAATCTCTGAATAAAAATCGGGAGATTTAGTCTAATCTGACGTAGCTCCTTTCTTGATACGCATTTGCTTCGATCATTTTGCAATATACATCCCCCCCCCCCCCCCACACACACACACACACACACACACACACACACACACACACACACACACACACATATATATATATATATATATATATATATGTGTGTGTGTGTGTGTGTGTGTGTGTGTATGTATATATATATATCATTATCGGTGACGTATATCCCTCCCACGTAAATTATTTATCCTCATTACCGCAAGCCAGATGGGTCGGCTTATATACTCAAAACCGATTTGACACGCTATGGTCGTTCTAAAGGGCCTTTTTACACACACAAACACACCCACACACACACACACACACACACACACACACACACACACACACACACACACACACACGCGCACGCACTCACACTCAGTTCTTTTTTGAGAATTTATTTTGACGAACGAATATGCCCAATGCTGAGTGGACCTTTTAAATTTTATTCGTAAACACAGTGAGTACGAATGAAATATAAAAGGTCCACTCAACATTGACCACATTCATTCCACAAGATAAATCCTCTACAAAAAACGGTTTATGAAACGACAACTTGTAATTCGTAGCGACATAAGCGTAAATAATGAAAGGACAAAAAATTCGATATCATGTATAAATTTATGCCCCTTGATTTTCCCTTGGGCTTCATCGTATGTGGAATAATTTATTCATAAAATCTGCCGGTCGCTTTAGGTGTATAATCCGCGCGGGATAATTTACGGTCGAGACGCTGCAATGATCTTGATGCGAACGCGGAGTGCATGCGTCCCGATTATAATAGCACAATATATATATATATATATATATATATATATATATATATATATATATATATATATATATATATATGTATTGCGGACCGCCCATATATCGCGCCCGCAATACGAGGATACCGTATAGGGGTACCTCCTGCGAGATGCCGTATAATTTCGTTAATACCAAAATTACCGGCGTAATCACGCTCGACGTTGTATCGGAGCGAGTCGCGCGCGCGACTCCTGCTAGATTGTGGATAATGCGATAACTGTGAGAGGTCCTTGGACCACGCAATGAGGTAAAGGGAGGGTATTTTTTTCTTCGTCTCAGCTTACGCACTTGGGATTCATGTACCTTGTTAATTTCTCTATGATGATTGTAGAGAAAGTATTTTGTGAAAATTTTTCGATCGGTGCGAAGAAAATAACATTTCGATCCCAAATACAGCGAATTGGTAATTCGAAATATCCGTTTTTACTTATTCGCTTATCAATTCTCAATGAAGAACTCGAAATGGATAATTTCAATTGAGAAATTCTCAATTATTATTTTCAATGTTCTATTTTTAATTCACAATTTCGCCAAATTACAATTAATGAGAAAATTAAATTAACGATGGATACAATTAAACAAGAAACGAAATCCACAAAACGAGTACACGTTAATATCATCCCTCTAGCCGCTTCCCCGAGACTTTATTTCGGAAACAATTTTCTCCAAAGTAATTACCTCGTATGTTTGAAATATTACGTAACTGCACGAACTTTATTTCACTAGCACTTCCTCGGCAAGTAATTACTTCGTGTATTTGCAAGCACTGCAATCCAAATATAAGCATACGTGTGGAAATATTCCTCTCGCGTTATGGATTCGGTCGGGAACTTTTTTCATTCCTCGAATTCGAATAGTATCTCTTTTGAACGGTATAAAATATGCTGTACAAGTCAATGAACGATGCAGATCGATAATCGATGACAGAAGAATTCACGGAGGATTGAGAAAAGTTAATCGACTGCGAAGTAGGTCGAATGTCGGAGGGTCGATTTTTTTAAAATTATTTTTAAATTTCGATCAGACGATATTTAAATTTCCGATATAAATGCACATGTATTATGCGATAAAAGGTGATTCGCATCTATCAGGATTCCCTTTGTGACCACATAAAATGTGTCATTGCGAGCAAAATGATTTTCTGCTTTAATGTCGTGCGACACAAATTAGCCGAGGTAGTCCGGTTATTAAAGAATGGCAAAGTAGTTGCTTACCCGTGGAAAGTGCAAGCCAGTTCGAGCGCAGCTTCGAATCCACCAGCGGACAAATGAGTTTTTTCGCCAAAAAATAACGAACACGGAGACTCCCTTTGCAAATTCATAATATGATACAATAATTTTTGTTTATTAAAGGAAGACAGAATTGTGACGGGCTGAAAAGAGGTACTTATTACCGATTTTTTTTTTGTCTACTAGATTATTCGGGATTTGGAAAAAAATGTATTATTAAACATACATTGAACTTATTTTGTGAGAATTTTAAGGAAAAAAATTAAAATTAACAACGTTGTTGAGGTATAATAGAGCCTCAGTATAAAAAATGGGGTTCTACGGCCGGATACATAACTTGCCAATTGTTGGTCTGAAAAAAAAAAGGAAAAAGTTTCATAATCTATGTTAATATAATTCTCGTTGTACGTAGCCGGCTTTCGAAAAAAAGAAAATTTCGCACAATGGCGGGTGTTAAAAAAAGTTCAGTTTTGCTGAAATTTTTACTTATATTCGGGGGCTTGGAAAATACTAAGTTAAAAAAAAAACACCCACCTATAACTATAGTTACTACAAATACGGAAATTTTGGTTTGTTAAAATTGAACAATTATAGCGAGAGTTGTCATTCCGACCAGGTCGAGAAAATTTGTTTCGAGAACAACGCGATTTGAACGTATACGTAAATCGTTGCGCTACCTGCTCGCACTACATTTTCTGTAACTTGGTCAATTTTCAATATTTCAACTTGAAACGTTTTTACAAGGTTTCATTTAACTTGCTTCGTTCGTATCTTTCCGGTTCAAAATTTGTAATCCATTTTTCGAGCACTTGCTCGCATCCAGTTGAGTTGAAATTTGGCATATCTATGTAATTTCGGTGGTCCATGGTCCATGGATCCATAAAATAAATTATATGTAACATGTGAATAGCCAAAGTGAATAAAATTTAATATTAAACATATGAATACGCACAAGTGAAGGTCTTAAGACAGCTAATCAAACAAATTCTAATGCTAAAAAGTACAAAATAAAAAATTAACGTAACAAATATTTTTAAGAACAAGCTCTTATTTATAAACTATTTAACTAAAAAGTGAAAAAAACAATATTTAGCGTATGACGTTAAACAGTAAAGCTACAGAAGAAGACGAGTGGTCGCTCAAGACCTTCGAAATTTCCAATTTTCGCCAATTTTTTTACTATTCTCACTCGTAAATTTGATGCTTTGTAAAATTTTCAAAACAATTAATCGATTTTCTTTACAATCAGATTTTCCAAATTGACCTCACACAACTAACTCAAGAATTATAATCTTTGTTCTCATAAAATAGTTCTTTAAAGCTCTTGTCCGTAAACAAAATTATAGGTTTCCCGTTTTATTGGGTTAGAAGTGTGCGGTAAAATCTGTTTCTCAAGAAAAAAGGATTAATTGCTTTGAACATTTTACAAAGTCTTATATTTATGAGTGAGAAGAGAAAAAAAATCGCGACAATTGGAAATTTCGAAGCTCTTGAGCGACCACGTAATATTTATTGGCCGGCTAGAGCTTCGTGAGCCTAATTTAAAAATGATAAAGCGTAAAATTTATGGGTGAGAAGTGAAAGAAGAAAAAAAATCGATTTTTTAATGAAAATTTGATTTTTTTGGGAGGCTTGACGACTTGCAAATATGTTTTGACCGCCATAAGGAGAAAAAAAGAAAAAAATAGAGCTCAAGTTTGTGCCACCCTAGTATGTGTGTGTGAGTGTATACACACACACATACACACACACACACACACACACACACACACACACACACACACACACACACACACAAACACATATATATATATATATATATATATATATATATATATATATATATATATATATATATAATGTAGTTGTGTGTGTGTGCAATGCTTGCTTGATCATCGGTTGCTCGTTCGTTCGAAGCAAGAGTGCGGTATTTGGTTAATCAGAGAGTCAGTTGTCCGTGCACGATCTCTCATTGGTGAGATGCTATTGCGTTGGGTTTGGGGAACAAAACGCGGAATGGCCCCAATTGTTGCCCCAAAAGGAGAAGTTCACGGTAGCACGAAGCTTTGCCGCCTCTCCCACCGTTGAGCGCGGGGTCGAGCTCCGTTGGGACGTCGATACACGCTATTTGCAATTTGTCGCGAACGGTCGAAGGACGCGCCGATGAGGGGAGTTCAGGGGTAACGGGCCGATAAAAGCCGAAGGGATGGACAGAGGTGCTGTACAGGATGATAGCGCAGTTGCGCGAGTTTACACGGGAGTTTTCGTATGTAATAAATTATCGTCGATGATCTGTGGCAGTGTCACCTGAAGAGAAAGCGAGAGAGAGAGAGAGAGAGAGAGAGAGAGAGAGAGAGAGAGAGAGAGAACATTCGTTTATTTCGTGCTCTGAGGCTAAGAGCACCGTACAGAAATTGTTCATGGCTATTTTAATCATGCGGATACAACATTAAGTATATTGTACGTTGGCTTACGATTATAACTATATAATATAATTAAAAATAATAGTAAAACCACAGCTAGAACAACAAACACAAAAATTAAAATTAAAACTACAAGACAAACATTTTAATTCAATTAAAAATAACAGTCAAGCTACAACTTCAACTACAACTATAAACTGCAACTACAAAAAACAGTAAAACTACAACAAGAGAGAGAGAGAGATTATAATTTTTTCACGCTCTAGAACCAATAATTTTTCGGGCCCACTATCCTCATGCTCCGCACATTAAAATATAAAAGGAAAGGCAACAAAAAAGGAACTCGATTGCGATTTCAAATTTTAACAACGCAATTTTCGTACACACTCATGTTTGCATTAGGTTGGTTAAAAAAAATCGATTATTTTTCTTCGTTTACATAGTTAGAAGATATGTTAAAAAAATGTACCGTACGTTTACTTTCATTTAGCAACCCCGAATAGAAAATGATTATTGTAAGTACTGGGAAACGCTTTAATTCAATTTGAAAATTCAATGTACTCAATTTTCCGTCACAATAATATTTATTGTCTTTTGAACACATTTTGTAATTATAGTTTTTTTTTTAAAGACGTGCGAACCACCTTGTGGAACATTTTAAAAACTCCTAGAATGGCTTCCATCCTTTTTTTTTAAATTTAGCTACAGCGCGAACTTTTTGTGAGCATTTTTGGTTTGTTTTTATTAACATTTTTATTAACATTAACACTTATTCTTTCAATTATTTTAATATATATACATTTGTTGGGTGTAAATACCTCGGTTGAAAAAAATGAATTTAATTAAGCAAAATTACAATTTATTTAATAACGCAAATTTCGTACCCATTCACTCGTCTCTGTGATGCAGAAAAAATCTTTTTTTTTCCTCCGTTGCCGTAGCTAGCAAATGTGTTCGAAAATATTACCTACGATTAGTTTCATTTAGCAGCTACAGAAAAGAATCATTATACTACTGGAAAGCGCTTCATTTCAATAGAATATTTAAATTTATGCATTTTTTCGGGCAAACAATATTTATTTACTTTTTGAACACCCATCGTGACTATTCTTCAATTTTTTCAAACCTGAGAACCATACGCGAAAATAATAAAAATATTCCAAAATGACTCGCGACGATTTCAAAATTTAGCTACAGAGCTAACTCACCGCGAGAATTAAGAAAACATTTTTTTATGATTACTAACATTTTTGCGAGTGCTATGAAAAATAAGAGACCTATTTCTTTCAATCATTTTATATATATATATATAAATTTGTTCACTCAAAATAGCCGAGTTCGAGCTCCTCTGCGGGAGGATTCGGTCTCTCTCGTACCCCTCCTGTTGGTTTCGGGCGCACGTTAACTTTCCTAATCACCGGGCACGAAGCTCTCGGAGTCATATCTCTCGCAAGCCACTGTCTCTCTCTCTCTCTCTCTCTCTCTCTCTCTCTCTCTCTCTCTCTCTCTCACACACACACACACACACACTCTTTCTCGCTCTCTCTCTTTCCCACGCTGCCTACCCGCTGCTTTCCCCGCGTCGCCCCTCTCTTACTCTGTCACCTCGCTCGATGAGAGCGCGGCACCAGTCACGAAAGCTCGATTAGAGACGCGGAGTCACGCGCGTAATAAGCGTCACGGTCTGACTTGCGTCTACCCGCATCCGTTTTGCGCACGGGCTGGGCGGGGGGGGGGGGGGGTCCAGGGTACGACGACGACTTCACCATCGTCGGAGCTTTCGTCTACACAGCTATACGTGCGATAGGATCTTAAGCGCTATATATACGTATATATGTCAACGTTGCGACCTAGGTTGACAGTGCGAGAGAATCAGACATATACATATATGTACCAAAGGTGGCGCTTCACTGTCAACCTCGAAGATGTCCGGTACAGTGCACCTAATTTGTCGAAGACATGCGGCGTCTTGATGTATCTCGAAACGAAGCTTTCCCTCTCCGCATATACATGGGTGTATAATTGTCACCTATATTAGTGTCATTCAGGCTCACCACGTGGGGATGTTTTATTATTCCGACTGCCTTATTAGTTATTAATATTGATATTAATAAATTGTTATTATAGATTTATATCAATATTATTATTATCATTATTATTGTGTCATTATCATTTTAACAATAACAATAACAATACGAGTCGGGGTCAATGATGAATAATATAATGACGAGAATCATAATAACTTTTTAAACGTTTTTTATCATCATCTTCATTAATGTTATTATTATGATTAATATTGTCATTAATAATGTTTATATTGTTGTTATCATTATGGTTGCTATTATTATCTGATCATTATCATAATCATCATCATCGTCTCCATTATAATTATTATTGATATTATTATTATTATAACTTATTGAATCTATTTCCTCCCCCCCGTATCACGTGCTTTATGCTTTGTTTTTTTTATTTTCGTTTCTATGATCCCGGAGCTTCCCACGTGCACTGCTATCTCCGATCCTCAGCAGTCCATCCAGCATCCCATAATTTGCAAATCTCGCTGTCTTCCCTCACTCTCGCTCTCTGTCTCGCTCTCTCTTCATCTCGATACAATGTGTAGCAGCCACGAGGAGATTGACCGGGGTTCGAATAGGTACGGCGAGGGGGAGGGCGATTGCAGAAGGAGGGAGGAAGGGGTTTTCGCTCTGGCAGGGTTGAAACACCGTGCTCCGGCATATTCATGAGCGCTGAGTGCGCACGGTCTGAACCAATATACGCGGGCTCCGTCCTCTCTCTATCGGCTCCATGCTCGACCGTGTATTTTCCTCTGCACTGCTGTATCCAGATATATATATATATATATATATATATATATATATATATATATGCATACACATATATGCATCTGCTTGTATATGAGCGACTCGTTGCATCCCTGCATGTACTTCCGGTTTGGTGCGAGGCGACCTCTGCATGCCATCGGACTTAACCGCATGATACGACGTAATTTATATACAAATCGAACTGTGTATACATAGGTGCACACATACATACATACATATATATATATATATTCATACGTATGTACGACGAATAAACAAATTATGCTTACGAACTGGCATTCACGAACGGGGGAGGATGTGGGAAAAGGAAAATGTAAGCGCAGCGTGTTGGTATCGAGAGGAGGAGAGAGAGGTCACGGAGCTTGGAGAACGCGCAGGACTCAGGGCACGTGGAGTCTGATGGGCAGGAGGAGGAAGCCAACCGTAGACTTTTGTCCCGTAGGCGAGTGGACAAGCACGATACAAGGACACTTCGTGTGAGCTCGCCGGGCTTGCGTCCGCGGAGGGGAATATCGGCGATGGTGATAAAGAGAGGCAAGGGGCAAGAATCGTAAAAGCGATGAACAAGGTCGCAGCGTAAGGATGCGATAAGAAACAGCGGCGTATGGAGTATACCGAGACACATATACATACGCTTGTGTATGGATGTGTACGTATATATATGCTACTTTAAGCACGGTCGTTAAGGGGTAATACCACTGTAGAATTTTCAAAAAATTGATTCTCTAAAAATTGGCTTAAGGCCTTAGGCCATTCTAGAGGCCGAAAAAATAGGCTTTTTGGAGATTTTTTTTTTCAGAAAAACTACGAAATAAATCGAAATTACAAGAAAGGGTGTTTATGATACACATCAGTGACTGTATACAATCATTTTTTTTAAGCGATTAATTTCAAAATGGTGGCTGTGCAGCGTTTATCTTAATACTGCATTTTTTAAGTGGGCTGGAAATAAACCCCGACAATTTTCAACCGATTCACTTGAAATGTTGAATATATCTTGAAAAATACATTGTCTATGGAAGTACGTAGATTTTTTTTTATATTGCATAGTTCATTTGTTCTTAACAATTATCAGGGTCACCATTTTTTATAATTTATCCAAATCTTTTTTTTGTTCGTTTGAAGGTATGACTAATATCCTTGAATATTATTATCCTCTTACGTAGCCTTCCACCTAAAAAAAAATCGCAAATAATCGCTTAATTTTAGAAGTCTACAGTGGTGCAAGTCCTTAAGGGATCTGCGTGAGTTTCGAATTTTAAAAGTATGATTTTCATAATCGCGCCGTTCTGGACCTAAGGTCTTGACTCTAATTGGCAGCATACATTTTGAAATTTTTTTTAAAAATTTACCGAGTTTTAGCGTTTTTCATGGAGCGTTGCCCACTGAGCTAGGACGAACCATCCCGCTGTGATTCACCCTTTTTTCTTTTGCGTTCTCAGAGGAACTATGTTTCACGAAACGGTGCAAGTCGGATGACAATATCTATTCGTCCGGTTCATCTTAAATTCGGACATACTTTATAACAATTTAAATCGTATGACCAGATGATTTGTCCATGCGTTTACCCATTTGTTTATACCAAATTATTAATGTCATTTTTTTGCTCGAAAATCGTACATTTTTTCGAGCTTGCGATTTTTGTAATTTTCAAATATTTGAAAAAGTATTCAGTTCACAAAAGTTTTATGATTGCACTAAAAGTACATTTAAAAAAAAATCAGGGTAAAAATAACATGATTGCTTATCAATATTTTTCAGTTGGAAAAAAACGCAAGCTCGGCAAGTCTATGTAATTGTGATTTAAATTGTGTGTAAAATTCCGACCTCATCATCCCAATCCTGTAAAGAGAAAGAAAAAAAATTGACAATCAACCTGTTTTTTAGCCCTGAGGCAGATTCATTCAATTGGTAAGTAAGGATTCGTTCATTTCGAGAACAGAACGGGCCTTGAACCATTAAACAAATTTAAGGATCGTGCTCAAATCGGCGACAGGTATGGTAGACACCCTGGACATAATGGCTTCAAAATGTTCTTTTCTCATATGTGTATATATATATATATATATATATATATATATATATATATATATATATATATATATATACACATATATGTCGCTAATTCAAACAATACACGCGTAACCACTTGCCAGCTTGTAACGTGCCTGGGCATAGATTAATGTTTATTTGCGGTAAATTTCAATTACCAACCGTTATACACGACTCGGATTACATTAATTTATTAATAAGAGTGGAGATCGGGCCTCTGCTTGTGTGCGCCCTCCTGCGGCGCCCCGCCGCTAATTCAAATTCGTAACGATGCGTCACCGGATAAAAGCCGCTTCCTCGCCCGGCCCCCTTCATCCTGCCGCCGGAAAGCATTTTTTTCGGGTTAGCACATAGTCCAGGTCCAGGGCTGAGGATATTTGAGGAGCTCCGCTATTATTGTATTTTCATGCATTAGACTACGTCTGCTTCACTTGAATACCCATCTTCGATCAAGATGATGATAAAAATTGTAATAATAACTACTGCTTTTATCATCAACATCTTCATCAATCTTATTGTTATGATTAACATTGTCATTATTAATATTTACGTTGATGTTATTATTTTTATCGTCATCATCATCGCATCAATTTTTCCGATGACGGGATGCTTGAAGAAAAATTTGCGTCCTTCGTATTCGATATTGAAATGATTTTCCTTTTTAAAGAATTAGAAATGGAATTTTCATTTCCGTACAGAACGATGATCAATTTCTTTTTTATTCGATCTCTTTTCTTGCCGGCAATAATACTTATGTAAAAATCTACTCCTATTAACATTATGATTATCAATATACATTTTACGCCAATTATACATTTTTTAATTAAGGAGGTTGGAGCGTTACCTACAAACCACGATTAATTTCTTTTTACATATATGTTATTGTCTAGACTATGGTGATTCGTTAGGATTTTCGGAAATTCTTTTACCACTAAACAGCAGGCATAGAAAATAGTTTAATGTATGCAGTTCTACGTGCGGTTAGATGAGCACGGCGCTCACGCTACGGGTGGTGTCATTTTTCAAGGTTTGAGGAAAGATTACGAACCTTGGCTGACGAATGAACAGAATTGCTGCCAACCTCAATGTCCGCGAAGTTGGCGTATTTCGGGAACACTTAATATTAATTATGCTAATAATAAATAATCACGTGGCACAAATATAAATAGGCATAACTATAGATGACCCAAAATTTAATTCTGAGTTGTACGAAACATTCGCTGGCGCAGTTTTTTCATTTCAATTATCGTTTATGTTATACTTTTTCAAGTTGGCAGTAACACGAAAGTTTTTCTTATTTGCATCATAAATAGATAAAAATGCATAATTTTGCCCTTCAATTATATATTTTATGAAAAATTAGCATCTACAGAATAAATCTATACCTCCCATGTATTTTCTGCGGTCCATTGAACAAAAAACTCATAAACCGTCGTTTGACTCGATTGGATCGCTCCAATCCAGAACTGAAAACAAATTTTTTATTTTCTTACAGAACGACCAATTTCTTTTTTATTTCATTTATGTTCTTCCCGACAATGAGACTTATGTAAAAATCTACCATATTAATATCAAGATGATCAATATACATTTTACCCCAATTATACATTTTTTAATTAACACGAATCTTGCGTGAATTATCATCAATATAAAATTGCTTTAGCTATAATTAATCACTTCATCATCATTGTTGTTGTTATTATTATTATCACGGAATGCCTGTCACTATTAGAATGACCATTATAATTATTTTGATTATCAAAAATACAATAATATTATATTAGTCGAATAATGCAGCTTAATCCAAGATTTCTAATAAGAACGTTTTTATGAAATAAAAACAAATGCTTCACGAAATAACATGCAGGTAAAATTGATATTGAAAATTTTGCTACGAGTTGAAAAAGCTCTAAAATCGGCCCCGAAAGTTTCGACGTCTATAAAACGTTTCTACAGTCGATAAAAAAATCCTTGGACAAACAAAGAACGAACAGGCAGACGTATAGTGATCAAATTTTCCATTTATCCATTTATTATTCAATACTTATAAAAAAAATAGCCTATATGTTTTTTAAAGAGCGCTCGAAATAATTTAAAAGCCCGTTTTTTTCGTCGTAGTATCTCCAGGCGAGACCCTCGAAAAACCCATGGCCGCGTTACAACGAACACCCAGATATAATGAATTCAAAATGTCCCTCATATATATATATATATATATATATATATATATATATATATATATATATATATATATAGCGAGAAGAATCGAGACGCAAGGGTTGGGAGACGGGGTATCCGCCGTCGGCATTTGTTTGCACTGTTCGGCGGAATTTCGGCTCTCTCCTTCCTGCCCCACTGGTCTCTGGACACCGTGGGGTGAGGCTGCTCACGGCTGGTGTCTCGAGCAGACAACTGCCGCCGCCGCCACACTGATAGTCGCACAAGGAGAGACCTCTGTGCGCCGGACGAGGGTTCCCTCGCGCGGTTCACTCGCAGATAAAAGCCCGATAAAGGGTCCAAGAGGGCTGCGATCCCGCCGCGTGAATATGTACTGTGAGCGTACACTCGCTGGAGGACTTTGATTAACCCGAGGCTCGTATACGTGCACGTTTGTTCATGGTATATGTATGTATATATATGTATATATATATATATGTGTGTATATATATATATATATATATATATATATATATATATATATATATATATATATATATATATATATATATATATATATATATATATATATATATATATATATATATATATATATATATATATATATATATATACATATATATATATATATATATATATATATATATATATATATATATATATATATATATATATATATATATATATATATATATATATATATATATATATATATATATATTAGGGTGTGCGGAAAAAAATCGATACTTTTTTTTTCGGTTGCATCCACCAAAAAAAGGTGAATTAAGGCAAAAAATGAAGAAACCTCGAAGGAGAGCTCAAAAAAAAATATTTCGAATGGCGCATTGCGTTTGAATATTTTCTATAAGAATAACCCTGGAAAATATTGGGATTTCTGAATGTGGTAGTGCAACTCGTCAAAAAAAAATCACACAAAGATGTCATTAACATATTCTCATGGAGAATCGAATTTCGAACGAAAAAGTTTTTATTAAAAATTAGCTCAGAACAACCGTTCAAGTGGAATCGCTGTCTGAAATTGAATTGATAGAAAAGAAATAATTCAAAAGGCTGTAAAAATCGAATTTTTCACTTTACGAAAAAACTTTTTGGGGTTTTTTTTGTAGAGAATGTTCTGCTCCAACATACGATTTGCATGGAATCGTTCTCGAAATATTTCTCTGATACAAAAAAGAATCAAGTACAACAAGAAATATAAAAGAACCGACGTCCATCATTGATCGTGTTTCGAAAAGTTTTATTCAATGAATTTGGTTTAATAACAGAAAATAATTTGTTTTTAGATTATAATGCTTGATAATCATCGTTCCTTTTTTAAGAGTCTGTTTGTTGCAATTAGGGTATTTCTGTCGATGATTTTGCACTACGGCCAATAAATATTGTAGCTGCTCTTCTTTTTTTGTTAATGAACCGTTATATGCTTCTATCAAAGTGACACCACGTTCGGCGACGTTATTAACGACTTTTGGATGAAAAAAAATCTAAGCAACTCAAATAAGTGGCATTTTCCGGCCATAATTCAATAATATTTACTCTCAAAATGTCATGAGGTAAATTGAATTGCTGGAAAAGAAATAAGGATTCTTGAGTAACGAAATCGCTTATGTCTTTTTTCAGCAACATTTCCCAATCATTTTTTTTTAACAATTACTCACTCGGAAGGATTTCTGGATTTTTCTCGAGATTGCAGAGCTTGTACCATTTTTGCCTTCACACTTATCGGCACAGCATTGTCGAAAAACGACAAAGCAACAATTTTCTCGTTAAAGTACCACAAGTGACTAGCTAATTTTTTCGAGGCAGCCTCCCCTACTACAGGATTCACTTCGCAATAACGACTGAAATTTTGTAGCAGTGACAGATCTTGATTTGGGGCCAAAGTGGGCGAAAAATGTCGCGGTTTCCCGTTCGTGGCGCTAGTGTGAAACTTGTAATTTTGCACTACGATCTACCGCATGCTGCCGCTAGGTGGCAGCGTGTGTTATGGCGCGCCCGTCGCTTAAATAATAAAATTTAATTTCAGACAGCGATACCACTTGAACGGTTGTTCTAAGCTAATTGTTCGTAGGAACTTTTTTGTAGGAATTCAATTCTCTATCAGAATATCTTAATGACATTTTTTTCTGAAGAGCTTTACTATGACGTTCAGAAGTGCCAATATTTTCCTGTGTTATTTTTATCGAAAGTATTCAAATGCAATGCGCCGTTCGAAATCATTTTTTTTGAGCGCTCCTTCGACGATTCTTCTTTCATTACCTTAATTCACCTTTTTTTGTGGATGCAACCGAAAAAAATATCGATTTTTTCCGCACACCCTAATATATATATGCTGGCATGTCCATCCTTTTCTCTTAAGCCCTTAACTTCTCTCCTATATATACAAGCTGAATGTGAACAAATTAAAAAATCAATTATTGCGAAAGAGCACATGAATAAAAATCAATAAAAACATGATTGTTTTTTTAGAAGTGCAGTTTTCTTTTTTCCAAAATTATTTTTACGTTGTAAGATTTAGTTGTAAGGAATATTGATAAAAAATGTATGTTTATGTGTGTGTGTGTGTGTGGATGTATATTTATCGTTGGTTTTATTTAGTACTATTTTCATATAGTGCTGAATTTTCAGAAGCGAGTAAGTATATAATAAATAGATTAATATATATATATAAATATACATTTATATATATTTACATCCAAGGATTGAAGAGGTTGGAGCGTTAGTCACAATCCACGATTAATTTTTTTTTACATATATGTTATGTAAACATATATGTTATGTATTGTCTAGACTATACTGATTCTGTAGGATTTTTGGAAATTCTTTCACCATTAAACACCAGAGTTAAAAAATAGTTTATTGCGTGTAATTTCACGCGTGGTTAGATGGGCAAGACGTTCACGCTGCGGGTGATGTCATTTTTTGTCTATTTAGCACCAAGATAAACCATTTCTAACAACGGATAACGAATAAATATACATTTATATATTTACATCCTAGTTAATCTTCAGGGTTATCTAATTGATCTGGTCTAATTTATCTACTTGGATATTATAAATATATATGTACATTTTTTGTTTGTTTTTTAGTGCTTTTGTATTTTTAGACGGGAGTAAGTAGGATATTGATATATATTTATAGTATATACAATATATATATATATATATATATATATATATATATATATATCATCGTCATATTTTGTATATTTTGTATCCTTCTTAATCATAAGAATTATGTAATTAATCTGATCCCATTTATCTGCTTTAAGGAAATAAATGTGTATTTTTTCGTTGGTTTTTTTTGGACTTTGAATTTTTAGAATGGCTTATTCCGCGGGTGTCCATGTCTCGTGACATTGACGTAACTTAATTGAATATTTTAAAGCCGAGGACTATTTCTCGTTCGCGTTTATAAAATCGTGATTCAACGATATTAAATAATGAACAGCACTAGCAGTCCAACAAGCGGTTTATCATTCTCTCTCTCTCTCTCTCTCTCTCTCTCTCTCTCTCTCTCTCTCTCTCTCTCTCGCTCTCTCTCTCCGTGTCTTTCCCTATCTTTCGTACTCGTCATGCTCATAAACTGCTATATCCCGTCGTTCTCTACCTCGGTATTAACTAATCCATGACAAGCATTAATCTATTTTAGTTGCGAACTGCAAACAACCATGAGGACCGCACGAAGAAGTAAAATCGCCGCGTGTGTGTGTCGCTGGTAAATCATTTTGCGCATATGTACGATACTCAGCTGCTGGCACATTGTCCGAGTGTGCATGAGAGAGAGACAGACAGGAGTCAAGAGTCAGAAACAGATAAAAAAATCGATAATAGATTTTTATTTGTATGTTTCGAATAATAGTTACTAGAAAGTATCTAGTATAAGAAAGTTTCTAGGTAGGCACTCACACATATCCTATATATACAGGGTGTCCTGTTATGAATGGATAATCCTGCCACTGTCGATAGGTCAAAGGATGTTCTACTACATGCTGGAATTTCAGTTTTGTAAAAGTCCTACGGTTTTCGAGATTTTGGGCGTTATGTAATTTTTTTAAACAGAATCATCTGCTTTTGGTTTTTCGCATGCCTTTTCTACAAATGATATGAATCGATAATAACTAAGCAACTTTTATAAGTAATTGGCACGATATGCGTAGTACATTTTCTTACACTGCAGGCTATCAAAGTCAGATGTGCGAAATAGTTGATATAAAAATTCTGCATAAGATCTTTTTTCATAGGGCTTCCTTAACAGCTAAGGTTAAAAAGAAGGCTTTTCTAGATAAAACAAATAACCGAGAGTATTTTTAAACAAACCGGGTGAAAAAGTTATCATTTGTCGAAAAGGCATGGGAAAAACCAGAAGCAGATGATTTTTATCTCGAAAACCGTGGGACTTTTACTAAACTGAAATTCCAGCATACAGTAGCACATGATCTGACCTATCGACAGTTGCAGGATTATCCATTCATAACAGTGTATGCATATATATATATTGTAACGCTGCGTTACGAATATCGAGACTATCCGAGAAAGGTGAGGTAAGCGGGCTGGCGTAGCTCAGTGGTCAGAGCAGTCGACTGGCAATCGAAAGGTCCCGGGCTCGAATCCCGACCCAGGAGCGCACCGCATTTTTTCTCCGATAGTCCTTTTGGAGTTTTTTCGAGGAATTACAATACATACTGGGTGTTCCATTTTAATGTTACACCTGATTTATCTAAAAAAAATACTGTTCCAATCAAGTATTGAGTGTAATAAAACTTTTATGGTTCCCAGGGGGACGTTGAAAAAATATGTCTTCGTCCAAAATGGAAAATTGCGACGTTAAAACGGCCGACATGTTTTTTTAAGATGGGAACATGACTTTTTCCACCAAAAAAATTACCAGGCCGAAGCTAACAACTTTTGTAGGACCTTTTTTAGAGCACATTTTCAATTTTTAGGTTAGAACACGATTTTTTACTATTTCTGTTTCTTTATTTTTTATTTTTTGAACTATTTTTTACTATTTCAGCACGGTCCAGGGTATACCACGAGAAGATAAAGTCTTTAATACCCCTAGTATTAGTATGCGTGTGTGTGTGGGTGTGACTTTGTTTGGGGTCGTTTTGAACGTCCCCCTTTGAACTATAAAAGTTTTACATTACTCAATACTTGATCGGAGCAGTATTTTTCGATATAATCCAGGTGTAAGATCAAAATGGGACACTTGGTTTGTATTGTAGATTAACTCCCTACATATTTCTCTAGTACACTAGTAATATTACTAATGTACTAGGGAAATAACTACGAAAATAGAGTTATTTTTCAGGGGGTACCTGAGGCCGTAAAAATCCTTCACGATTCTTTTCCATTGCAAACATTTTTCCATTCAAAATTGTCGCAGTTGCAATTTTTCTTGCCCTCTCTCTTTCTTTTTTCAACGGGACATTATTGCGTCACTGGGAGTGCCTTTGGAGAACGTTAGAGCTCTTGGAAGAAAACTGATGAATCGCTCGTAGAAAAAAAGAAAAAAAAAGGAATAACAAAAAGGACAGCCGAGGAACGTAGAGATAGCTCGGCCGGACTCTCAGGGCGGAAACAAATGACGGGAGGGTTCGAAGGATACCGCTCTAGGTAATATCATTACCCCGTTGTTGCTATTGTTGTTGGTGTTGTTTTTCGCCTTTTCCTCTCGGTCTCTATCGTTCTCGGTTTCGGGGTAGTACACGTGGGAAGCCGAAGGGAAGGAAGGATCTGAAGGAAAAAGAGGAAGACCGGTCAGCGAATCTATCGATCTAAGTCTGACAAAGGAAAAGGCACTTTAATTAACGATTCTCTCTCTGTGTATGTGTGTGTCCACCCTCCATTGAGTCCAGGGTCGCTAAGAGAAATAGGGCGCGGAGTTCGTGCCCTTTTCTTCTCCTTCGCGTCCTCTTTCCGCTCTTCCTGGGGGAGGACAATTCTCATCCCGAACTTGCGACACCCCCTTGCACGTTCGCCTGTCGCGAGACGGCAAACGGCGGAAAAGGGAGCCAAGGGAGGCTGCTCCGCCTTGCGCGCATGCACTGCTAATAAGTAAATACGCATTTGCATTCGGGCTCCGCTTTGTCGATATAAATCAAACGAATTAATTACTGGGAGAATAGGGTGACCTGAGGACTGTGCGCGAGTGTGCTCTCTCTCTCCCCTCTCTCCCTCTCTCTTACAATCTCTGAATTTTAGTTGAAAATATTCAATTTCCATTTCATTTTGTAACGTTTTTTAAATCAATCTAAGAGTGATTTTTTATATACAATGGATTCCAATGTGCTGATTTGTTTTAATTTTACATTTTATTTTGTTACATCTTACAATTGATTTTTTTTAAATTGACATAAATGTCGCGTTAATTGTCATCAATATAAAGACGCATTAGCTATAATTAATTAATTTTTCGTAATAATAATAATAATTATTATTATGATTATAACTGGGTGTTTGTTACTATTACTTTTATTATTGAAGTTACCAAAAAATGTAAAAATTAGAATTTGAATTAAAGATGTAAAACTAAATTGGTCAAAGCCAATTATATAAAAAAAATTCACTGCGATTTAAAAAAGCTGTACAATCGGCACTAAAAATTCCACCACCTATGAAACGTCTGTAGAGTCGATAAAAAATACTTGGGCATTCGTGTAGTGACAAAATGTCCACAGAACAGCCCGTGCACAAGTGCATGTGTGTGTACGAGCGTAGGCTCGGAGGTGCCTGAATCCTTCTCGTTTTGCCTTCCCCTTTCTTTACCCCTCCACCGTGTCATGCTTCGTCGCGCGTCATTCTCATTTCGGGTGCACACCGCCACCCTTTGTACCTCACTGCGACGGTGGTCTCCTGCTTTGCATATTAGCGAGCGTAAACACTAATAAATCCGGGCGTGCGATGCGCGCTCTCGTCGTACCGCGATATATGCACCGGGTGTCCCTTTGCAAGCGACCACGGTACGTCTCGAGAACTTATCGAAAGAAACGCTCGCACAAAAGTTGGACGATTATAAAAAGGAAATATGACGATCCTAGTGTCAACTTTGTTAATCAAAGTTTTCAAGGTCACACGAAGGTCACTTTCCATTTGTCAAAGACAAATTTGTACTTTTTATGACGGGCCGTCTCGGTCCGTTATGACAGACCGAAATAAAATAGCATATTGCTGTAAACGCATCGATATATACTAGGGATTATTTATTATTATTATTATTATCTGATAATTACTATTATTGATAATTATTACTCATAATAAGAATACGAAGGAAATAAAAGACAACGTATATATTTAATTTAAAATAATAATAATAATTATGAATTGTTTCTTTTTTTTAAACGTAATTTTTATTATAATGTTAATTAAAATAACGTGTGCATGCATGAATTAAGTGAATTGTAAACAAATTTACAATATATTATTATTCTCATTGATAGTAGTAATTCACTACTATTGCTTATTATTCTTATCATTTCTGTTTTTAAAGTGTTATTATTATTATTATCAGTTTGCATTGCTCCGGACATCACGCTTCCTCAGTTTGCGCTGGGAAAATGCGCGGCGGAAAATTATTATACTTCAATACATAGTGTATTACGATATTGCGAAACATCGAATCTCAAGGACGATGCTCCTGATCCTTGCTGTTTCCTCTTGCCGTCAATATTCTTCGAGAACATCCTTACATCTTAGGTAACGATATTATATCCGTTCTCTAAAAATCCCATATCTCTCTCATATATATATATATATATATATATATATATATATATATATATATATTGGAAATGTATTGCTCTCAATAACGAGGCATTTTGTTTCATGCTTGTAGCACGAAACATTGCTATATATGTATATAATGTATATGGGTATATATTTGTTTTGAAAAGGAAACATTCCAAATTGTGCTTCAAATTTCGGAGAGAATGCATTTAAAATTATTCTCTCAATTTCAGGAAAAATTATTTTTAAATAGTTATCGTTTTGAGGAGAATAAATCTGATTTGAATTTTCTTATAAGTCGTAAATGTACATTTATTTAAAAAAAAAAGATAAATCTACCATCCCTTTGCTCAAGAATAATAAAACTAAAATTATTTTTCTTAAGAACGATGAATCCAAATGTATTCTTCTAATCTTAAAAAGAATAATCAATAAATTATTTCTCGAATGTCAAAAAGAATAAATCTAACATTATTTATCGACAATTTTACTCTTCTTTATTTCCATTTATTGATAACAGCATCATTTTATTGTCGATGTTATTTGTTATGACATTGAATTTATTATACCACGATTATTTTTTCATATTTATTAAAATAATTTAATACGTCACAATAATAACCCTAATATTCTATATATTCTTAATTACGTTGATAAGCAGCAACCAGAATATGATAAATTTAATCGCCTAACCTCTCTCATTCTATACATATATAGGGTGTCCTGTAATATAAATGGATAATTTTGCAATTGTACTATATGCTCGAATTTCAGTTTAGTAAAAATGTTGGGCTTTAGGTTATTTTTTTAACACAATCATCTGCTTTTTTCGCATGCCATATCTACAAATGATATGAATCGACAATAACTAAGCAACTTTTCAAAGTAATTTGCACAATATGCGTAGTACACTTTTTTTTACGCCGCAGGCTATCAAAGTCAGATGTTCGAATTGGTTTGTATGAAAATTCCGCATAAGATATTTTTTCATAAAGTTTCCTTAACGTTTAAGGTTAAAAAGAAGACTTTTCTAGATGAAACAAATAACCAAGACCGTTAAACCGTTTCGAAAAAAGTTATTTGTAGAAATGGCATGCGAAAAACCAAAAGCAGACGTTTTTTTATCTCGAAAACCGTGTGACTTACTAAACTGAAATTCCAGCATATAGTGGGACATGATCTGACCTATCGACAGTTGCAGGATTACCCATTCATGACAGGACACCCTGTATATATAGATGAAATCGAATTTTTGGAAACGCGCGAAAAAAACACGCGCATCCGCATAATACCGGGAAAAAGTACGAAAAAATAAAGTCCCATGGGCTGCGAAGCCCAAGACGGCAAAGGAAATACGGATTTACCTCTGAGGTTTGTTGTGCCTGCGCTTGTGAGTGTGTTTGTGCGCCCGATTGTGCCAGGGAGAAAGCGTAAGCCTCACACGTGGGGAACACGGCCGTGAGGGGCCGGGGGAGGGGGGGGAGTGATGTTGTGTGGGCGGACGGGTGAAGGGGAAGGGGCGCAATATAGGCCTTTCATTACCGTTCGGCATCGTGTTACTAGCCGCCCTAACGAGTCGAATGAAGGGGTTGTTGGCGTCGTTGCGCGAAACTGTGGCAAGCTGCCGGCACGACCTCCCGTATACCACCCCCCTGCTGATGAGAGATGCGCGGCGCGGGGGGTGTAGCGACGCTGTGACGGAGCTTACTGCTGACGGGGGAGATCCAGGGAGGGTGAGGATCTAACGCGCGAGCTTTCAAGGAGTGCGAAGGGTAGAGGGTGGTTAGGGAAAAGGATAGAGCGGAGCGTTGCACGGCGCTGGGTCAAACGAGGGGGCGGGGAGCACCGAAGAACCGTGAGGGGTTGTTTGCCAGTTTCCCTCTAATTTTGTTGGAAACATCGTTACACCTAGATCGTATCATCTTGTTTATGGGCTTATACCTAGATGCTTTGCTGCCTCCCCTCGTCCTTCGTCTTTGCGTCGATTTTTCTCTGGTGATCTGTTCCCTCTGTCTCTCTCACTCGCACTTGATATATATATATATATAGTATGTGTGTGTGTATACCCGGTGAGCAATAAGCAATCAGATCCTCAAAAATTCGTCTGAATATTAATAATACACAATAAAAAATTGGACAACAAATTTGGACAAAATGTCAAAGTCTATGTTTTAATCGCAGCGGGATGTTTTATTCTCTTAAAAATAAAGACATCGACCTCATTTGAAGGCCAACTCTACCTTATTAAACTGGAATCCATTTTTTTAAATCCCATTTCCTCAACAATTGACGCAAGCAAACCCTAACAAAATTTTTACGAAGTCGCAAAGTCCATATTTGGATCGCGGCGGTTTGTTTTGTTGTTTTTTTTCAAAATAAAAGCTTCAAACTGATTTCGAGGAAAACTCTACTTTATTTAATTAAGATCCACCTCTTTAAATTCCATGTCCCCAAAAATTAGGCCAAAGTAACTTAAACAAAATTTGACCAGTGTCTATATTTTGACAACGTCAGGATTTTTTCTTTTTTCTTCCAAAATAAAGTCATTAAACTTGATTTCAAGGTGAACTTCACTTTATTAAATCAAAATCTCTCTTTTGTCAAATCACTCCTTTTCTTACGACGAAACTAATGATCTCTCATTAGCTCGGGCAATCTCTCATGACTGTGGAACACGAAGAAAAAAAAATGTTAATAAAAAAATTTACGAGAAATTGCTCACGACGGTAAGGGGCGTTGTATTTCTTGAAGCTGATAATAATTTTTCATTACACAACGTGGCTGGAACGTTCTTCATTAACTGCAAAAAAAATTTATGACACGATTGCCAGATCATGTGCCCATGCGGAAGGTTTCATTTTTGGGTGTCCAATTTCCAGCCATTTTGTGAATATATATATATATATATATATATATATATATATATATATATATATATATATATATATATATATATATATATATATATATATATAACTCACTTATTCAGGTATTTCGCCATTTTATTATGCCCCCCCCCCCCCCCGGAATCGACTGAAAGTTCTCACGGGTTATGGGTATTACCGAAGCAACTTCCGTGAGGATGCAGCTCGATGCAAACGGCCCGTAAAGACGAACCAAGCGACAGTACCTCTCCCACCGCCAACCCTTATATAAACGATCTTTAACTATGGGACACCCGGCAGGCTCCGAAGCTTCTGAACTTTGCGCAAATTTCGGAGATCTTCACACCTCGAGCCTCAGCGACACACAGCGGGGCCCTAAAATTAACTTATTACGAGCGAGAAAATCGGGAACAAACATCCGCCCATTGTACAGCCTCTCGAACTTGCTCTTCGTCAATCTCAGGGTAGCTGAGTGCCTCTCCCTGCCTTTAGTATTCTCTTTCTTTTCGTTTATATATACAGGGTGTCGTGTTATAAATGGATAAACCTGCAACTGTCGATAGGTCAGATAATGTCTTACTATATGCTGTAATGTCAGCGTACAAGGAACTCAAGGCACTCAAGTGCCCACCGAAAATTTTGTTGGAACTCATGAATGTGATAAAGCATTCAACACTATTAGACACGTATTTTTTTATCTGCGGAAAAACGATTTTAAGGAGGGAAAACACCCCTCAAAGACAGGCGTGTCGTGGGGTGGTTTTGCAGTTTCACCAACGAGCAGTTCACTGATCTGAATTAAACGAAAATCAAAATTTCATTTAATGTAAAGCAATGAAAAATCCACTATAGAATAATTGAAAATAAAAAATGAAGGCGCGATACGCCTTTCTTTGAGGAGTCGTTTCTCCCCTTAAAACAGTTTTTCCGCAGATAACAAAAAATACGCGTCTAATAGTTTTAAATGCGTTATCACATATATAAGTTTTAACAAAATCGGAGGCGGACACTTAAGTGATGATCCTTGTTAGTAAAAGTTCCACGGTTTCGAGATAAAAATTATCTGCTTTTGGTTTTTCGCATGCGATTTCTACAAATGATAGCCTTTTTACTTGGTTGGTTTAAAAATACTCTTGGTTATTTGTTTGATCAAGAAAAGTCGTCTTTTTAACCTTAAATGTTAAGGAAACTTTAGGAATAAAGATCTTAAGCAGAATTTTCATGCAAACCAATTCGAACATCTGACTTTGATAGCCTGCGGTGTAAAGAAATGTGCTACACATATCGTGCCAATTATTTTGAGAAGTTGATTAGTTATTGTCGATTCATATCATTTGTAGAAATGGCATGCGAAAAACCAAAAGCAGATGATTTTTATCTCGAAAATCATGGGACTTTTACTAAACTGAAATTCCAGCATATAGTAGGACATAATGTGACCTATCGACAGTTGTAGGTTTATTCATTCATAACAGGACACCCTGTCTATGGAGCGACTCACGAGGCCTCGATTGTTCTTTTAATTTTGAGAAGGGTGAATGTAATTTTTTTTCTCATTTGGAGAAGAATAATGACGAAATAATTCTACTTTTTGTAGGAGGAGTAAATCTCAAATGGTTTTATATATTTTGAGGAGGAACTGTGTCAAATTATCCTTCAAATTTCGAAGAGTATGAATCTAACATTCTTCTAATTTCGGAATGAAAAAATTAAAAAAGCGTTCATCTAATTTCAAGGGGAATAAATCTGCCAAGGATTTTCTAAAAAATAATAAATCGAAAATCATTTTCATTTTTTGACGAGATACATCTAAAATCATTTTTCTGAAAAATAATGAAACAATAATTATTTATCTTAAAAATAATGAACCGACATTTTTTTTTTATGAGTGGCGAACCTCGAATTATTCTCCTCAAGCATGAGTCCGCAATCATTATACCTAACATGCTTGAATCTAAAATTATTAGTTTTCAAGAAGGATGAATCCGAATGTATTATTCTTAATTTTAAGTAGAATAATTTTAAAAATGTTGGTCGAACGTCAAGAAAATAATTCGTAATTATTTTTCGACGATTTATTCTCTTTCGTTTGAATTGACCCAGAAAATTTAATTGATTAACACTATTTCATTTATGAATAACATTCATTTTCTAATAACATTTAATTGATTAATAACATAATAATTTTTGTTGTTGTTATTTGTCATTACATTGAATTTATTATTTCACGATTAGTTTGTAACATATATGATAATTATTTTGTTATTTATGTTGACGTAATAACATTACTATTTTGTATATGTTTAATTGTTTTGATGAATTGCAACCGAAGCATAATAAATTTAACGAACCTAATCGTTCATTCTCTTCCTCTCTCTCTCTCTCTCTCTCTCTCTCACTCTCTCTCTCTCTCTCTCTCGCTTTCTTCCCTTCTACACTTTCCCTCTTCCTCTACGCCTCTTTGCCCCTCCCACTCTCTTGCGCGTTCTCACTCGAACAAACTTGTTATCGCGGCTCGAAAACCGTATAACGATTTGAATATACAGTTCGAGCCGCAGGCGATGCACGCTCTATAGTTCTCCTGCGGTGACTTTTTCCGCGGCCAACCGGTCTGACTATACACGGCTCCTTCCACTCGTCGATCTTTGCCACCGAGTGTGCACGTGTGTGTATGTCCGTGTACGGCAACGTCACTTCGAATAGGCATCGCGTACACTGGATATCGTTCAGCGAGAGGACATCGACACAGCCCTAGGTGAAGTTGATCAACTGCAACGATCCCTCCGAGCTATTGCAATCCTGATAGTTCAGCGACCAACTTGAGCGGAGACTCGGTCAACTTGCGACGTGAAAGTTTTCCCCCCTCGTCCTTCTGACGCCTCAGTGCGTGTCCCAAGAAATTGCTCCGGGATCGTAATGAGACAACTCGCAATAGAGCTCGTGCATCCAATCGTAAACTTCAGTTGCACAATTGCAATTGCGATTATACGTTGTTCAGTAAGACTATCTTCATACTAGGCGAAGTAGCACGGTTATTAGGGGAGAGATAAAAATAAAAGTAAACAATAGCTGAGACCTTGAAATTTGACGATTTTATTATCTACATGTCATATACAACAAGATTTTAATCATTAGTTTAGACATTACATTGTAATATTTTGAGTTATGTTATGTTTTACCGAAAGTGACAGAAATTATTGTTTTCAAAAAGGTTGCCTACAATTATCCGGTTATCCCATATAAGGGCCCAAACGCCATTTTTCTTATATCTGATATCGGGGGACTATTTTTATATTAAATAAAACAAAAAGTTCATTGTTTTAACTTTGTAATTATTATGAAACAATCAGTTTTTTTGAGGTAATCTTTGATTAGGTAGGAACACTTTGGCACAAACGGATATCCAATATTAAGTGCGATTAAGTATCCGATATTAAGGTTTGGCATGGCCAAATATGAATAGTAATATTTTTTGCGAACATTTTTGCGAACAGTACTCCAAAAAATTAGAGGAACAGAAAAATTTCTTCATTTTTTAAGTGTTTTTTTAACGGAGACTTTGTCCTTGAAAGCAGCGGGAGATGTTAGCGGCTCAATATGAGCAGCTAGAAGAAGAGGAGGGATGCCTCTATGGACCAGGCATTGCCGATTAGCGGTAATTATAAACACATTTGTGTAAACACATTACAAAAATTTAAACGCGTTTTTCTCGAAAACACGTTTTTAAAAATGGCTGACATTCCCCTGACCGCTGTAATTAACATATCGACCTGAAATTTGGAGAGCATACTTAGAAAATATGTCTTCACGGAATGACGGATCGTTTTTTCGATAGATACATTTTTGCATTTATTATTTATCTTTTTATGCGAAAAAAACGCGAAAATTCGATTTTTTTTAAATTGCCGGCATTTTCCGAAATTTGTACTAAACGAAAAACCCATCCGTCATTCCATGACCAAAGGGTCACAAATCGATAATATGCTTTGAATTTGTGTTTCAGATCAACAAAGAGGGGGCAGTGATGTCAGCCGTTTACCTTCCGCGATTTGAGGACCGGTTTTCGCGGAGCTGCAACGGCCGCCATTTTGGTTTTTTTTTTTCAAAAAAAAAATTTTTTTAACGTTCTGTATATCATGAATAAAAGCAAGAAAAAAACCGCCCTCAAAAAGCTTGACTCGTTTCCTTTAAAAAAAATAAAATGTAAACACCTGAAATATGGCACTCCAAGGACAAAGTCTCCCTTAAGCGCGGTATCTATGTGAAAAATTGTCGTATCGAAATGAAAAAAAAGCATTTTGAAGCTTCAACTTTCTAGTGTCGAGATCTTTTGGCAAAAAACGTTTGTGAGCTACGGTTATCGCGCAATCATAGGAAACAGCAGGAGAAACAAATTTTTTTAATGTTTTTGTTTTTTTTTCAAGGGTCCACGGGCTTGGGCTTTTTTTTGTTGAGTTAAACCAATGTATACATTGGTTAGCTTGTATATTTAGCTTCAATTTTGTTTTTTTTTTAATCTCTCTCCGTCAATTTTTTGCTGAGATATCTGACTTTGAATAAAAAAAGATGCTTTTATCTTTGACAGCAACCAATGATCGCACAGGGAATTGAAGGGCAGCTTCGAAAACTTGAATGAGTTCCCCATGAGACCCTTTTATTTATTTTCGAGAAATTTTTGTTTTGCACCCCTAAGATTAATTTGAAAAAAGTACAAATGGATGACTCATGCTTTTTCAGGAAATCTACCATTACTTTACAAATATTGATGAAAAGACTAATGTTGCCGGATTGTTTTGTCAGCTTAATGTACCCCCAATAGCCCTGTACATTTTCAAATTCATCCATCGAACGGTTTTTCCGGACCGATTGATCAAAGTTTTACAAAACAATTAAATGAACAAGTGTATTGTTCCCAAACATCGTGTAAGCATCATCAGAATAAAAGACCAATTTCCTTCCACTTTTTTTCACAACTTTGAACTAGTTGCTTGTTGAATTTAAGAAAGAAAAAAAAATCGAAAATTTCAAGACAACACTTAATTTTCATTTTTATTCTGCAAAACATTTCCAGAAACAATTGTGACTTATTTTTGACACGATTCGGCCTTTGTGCACCATACTTTCACTCATTTCTAATTGCATTCATTAGAAGTTGATACCTCCAAGCTGTATTCACTTGTCAATCTGAGAACTTGTATGCGATTAATTCTCGATATTTTCTGCGAAGGTTATTAGGCTTACAAAGAACATTTTTTTCAAAACTGATGTTTTTTGGAAGCAAAAACAGATTAACAGTTTTTTATTTATTTATCATTTTTTTGGTAATTTTTTTTAAGTTTTTGTAAAAAAATCAATCAAAAGTTTTTGTGAACTTCAACTTTTTTTAAATTTTTGATCATGCCTAGTTGTGAAAAAAACTGTTTTTTTGTAACCCTAATAACATTCGCAGAAAATATTGAGAATTCGGTCGCAAAAATGTTCTCAGATCGACTAGTGATTACAGCTTAGGGGTATCAACTTTTAATTAATGCAATTGAAGATGAGTGAATTATGGTGCGCAAAGGCCAAATCGTGTAAAAAATGAGTCGGTATTGTTTCCTAAAATGTTATACAAACTAATTTTTTGTTGTTGCTGAAATCTTTCGATTTTTTTAAATTTATTTAACAAGAAAGTAGTGCTGAGTTGTGAAAAAACGTCGAAGAAATTTGGTCTTTTCATTTTAATTATGATTACACGGTGTTTAGGAAAAATACACTCGTTCCTTTAATTGTTTTGTAAAATTTTGATCAATCGGTCCGGAAAAATAGTTCGATGGATCAATTTGAAAATTTACAGGGCTATTGGGGGAACATTAAGCTTATAAAACACCTGGCAACATACGTCTTTTTATAAATATTTGTAAAGTAGTGGTAGATCAACTAAAAAACTATAAAAAGTCATTTTTTTGTACTTTTTTCAAATTAATGTTAAGGGTAAAAAAAATGTCTCAAAAATCCACGCAAAGGTCTTGTAGTAAATTTATTCAAGTTTTTAAAGCTGCCCTTTAATTTCCTGTGCAATAATTGGTTGCTGAGATATCTCAGCAAAAAATTGACGTAGCGAGACCAAAAAAACTAAATTGAAGCTGAATAACTTCAGCTTATATCAATATAAGCTGAAGCTCATATTGATTTAACTGAAAATAAATTTCCCGAGCCCTTGAAAAAAAAAACAAAAAAATTTGGACAAAAAATTCTCCTGCTATTTCTTATGTTTGCGCGATAACCGTAGCTCACAATTTATTTTGTTGAAAGATCTCGAAACTATAAATCTGAAGCTTTGAAATGCTTTTTTTTACATTTTAATACGACCATTTTTTACATAGATACAGTGCTTAAAAAACTACAAAAGTTAAGGAAGTTTTCTGCACCTTTAATTTTTTGGTGTAGTGTATATTTGTTAAGTAAAATGGATGCTATGATAGTTCATCGAAAATAACAAAAACATAAATCATTTGGACTTACCCCAATGAGAACAATACTTTTTGACACAAGAAATGATTTTTCACGAGGGCGAAAAGTAACAATTGTCCACTGTAATGCTATTTTTGTCGCTAGGCAACCAAAAGGTTTACAGTGATGACATCTTACGACTAATTATTAGCGTATAAAATAAAAAAACAGATGTCGCTATAGGAAAACTCGAGATAGTTTACTATCCAATGTTCAGCAACTATCCGATATATAGTGCTTCTCCACTAAATTTCAAACGACCGTAGCATTGGTCCTATTCGAGTGACATAAACTTATTCGAGGGTATTCAAAAGAATTTTGATAGACTTAGAGAATGCCGTAGGATCATCTGGACATCTCAATTAATTTTCCCGCAAAGTCCACTCGAACAATGGCCGCAAAAGGGGCAAAGGAGTATGTATCGAAAAGTTCGCGAAAATCTATTGCCCGAGTTTGAAATTCTACCAAAAATCGAAAACTTGTCGGAGCTCAATGAATCAAACGCCATTTTGAAGGGCAAGCGATAACGAAGAGAATGAGCACCGAGTGAAGTTCCACATCGAAACAGAAAATAAATAACCGCCGATTCAGTAAAGCTAAATCAGTAAATCAATTCAGTAAAGCAAAATCGGATGTTGAATATTTCTTTAGAAGTTCATTTCGATGCATCATCGCCCTCTGGATACAAATTCACCACTAATTTCTCCCGCAACCCTCAGTTTGTATTAAAAACCGTCGAAAGTGTCTGAAAATACGTTTTTTGCTATTAGACGGCGTAATTTTGGGCTATTGATAAAAGCTTCATGATATTCGTAATCAGTGAAAAATTTCCCGTTGGATAAATCCTTAAAATGGTGCAAAAGTCGAACATTTTTTGTTGTTGTAAACTTCAATTTTCAATTTTGTCCCTCGTTCAAAGTTATACCCCTATCATTCAATTTAACGTACCCGTTAAACATGCGTTGAGAGAAAGAAAAATATAGAAATGGTTTGTCACTGCATTTCTGTTTTTTTTTTCAATGTACCCATTTTCAATGTGGCCAAAACGTGGACCAAGGTTATCTCTTCCAATGGACAACACTTTGAATATTTCAGGTCGTCGATTTGCTACTGAACCACTCGATTATTTTTCCCCCCAAAATTTGCGATTTTATATGCAGCCACCCAATATACATATATTCATACCCACCCCCAAAGTGATTTTTTTTCTGTGACGAAATACCCCACAATAAAAAAAATAGTGGCAGGGAGAGCGGCGACTGGACATTTTTATGGAAGATAATGCGATCGAATGAGGTTAGAGGTAGAGGGCGCAACGACCGTTCGGATAGTGCGTATTAAATAAACTAACCGAATCTCGCATGTTATGCGGGGGAGAGGCTGAAGCGCTCGATCGCCGCGGGGATAAATGAATTAACCGTCGGTCACACCGACGGGGCCGCGGGGCACAGCGGTGAATAAAAAACAAGCCAAACGAAGGCGAGCCTCGTTCCGATTAAATAAAAATTCATAAATATTCTCACGGTCGTGCCGAAAAAAGCAGAGGTAAAAACGAGAGTGACAGAGAAAAAAACCAGGAAACAACAACAAAAACAAAATAAAAATTAAATGTATCGACAAGCATCCCACGCTACCCGTGGTTCGCGCTACGAGCGCTATCAGGAACGCGAGGGGGCCGTGGATACGGAGGAAATTGAATTTCATTCGCAAATCGATTTTGCGCTCGGAAATTCTCAGTCGAAACAGGCCGAGATGACAACGAAGCGCTGATTCCAAGGGCGTTCGTGTGTTTTATACGTCACACCGCGAGAAGAAAAAACTTCCAACCCTGCTTTTTCGGTAAAAAATTACAGCTCGATTTATTTCAGAATTGCCTAACCCAAACGAACCCAAACAAACTCCGTGCTTTCACCGTAGCAAGAGGATATCTGCGGATGCTCCTGCAGCAGGAGCTAAAAAAGACCCAACGAAAATCAAAGAAATCCAAGCAAACTGAAACAAGTGACCAGAGGAGCATTTGGCTCTTGTGGTAGTTGGCGGTTCCCATATAGGAGCCTCCGGATGAATGCGCCAGGCTTATCAAAGCCTGTGATACGTGTAGCACGTATGTGCCCGACAATGTGGCCCTGGATTCATCAAGGGAAAGTAATACAGGGTTGGAAAGCTGGCCCGAAGCGGAGGGTAGGTTCGCAAGCCGGAGCTACTAGGGTTCTTGAACATTGATGTCCGAAACTGATGCTTGTCCGATGAACGAAGGATCTGGATCGTCTAATATCCCGAGCTCCCGGGTATATAATGGACGATATTCATATTCGTTCGGTCATCGCAGGGCTATTGAATGGACGAAGAGCTGCGGTGGTGTGTATAGGGAGAGCAGCAATCAGGAACACTCGCACAGGCCAGCAATATGATGGTGGGTACGAGAAGAGCATCAGCATTAGCAGGGGCAGTGGCCGGTAATACACGTTCGCTTGTCCATCGTCGTCGTCGTCGTCGTCGTCGAAACTGGGTGCTGGAGGAACGAAGGATCCTTGCAAAAGCCCCGGACCCTTCTCTATTAGTCCATCACCGACCGCCATGAGCGACGCTATTGTCACGTTGTCATATTGTCATACACGAGTGGCATTCACGTCCGGCTGGCCGCTTTCCCTCGTTCTAGCTCTCTCTTTCACTCTCTCGCTCTCTCCCCACCCCCCCCTCTCTCTCTGGCTGCTGCTGGCCATGAACGTGTGTTACTTGTATCTGCAAAGACCCGGAAGCGTCTGTATATCTGTGTACGCGTATCCATACACGAGGATGGAACGCCAAACGCCTCTGGTCCAGTATGTCTGTTCGTGAGCGATACATTCTACTGCTGATTGATCAACAGCTCACTCGCTCTCGCCTTGCGTTGTCTAGTTTCGCGTACGATTAACCTTGCACGAAAGACATTGCGTTCTCGTACTGTACACATGGGTATAGTGAATAGTACAGCTGTGTGGTGGGCAGCCATTTTTGGTAGACTTGCCGGTATTTTTGGCTGGTGTGAAAAAGAATGCCGTTAGAGGTACCACAGCCTTTGGACTAGTAGCCAGTGCAGCGGCATGCTGCTGTCCGATGTTCCTAATCTGCTGATAAACGGCTGGAGATGGGTACGCCTCCAAGCGAGAAGTAGCCGGTAGATCAGACGCAACCCTGAACGGACCAACGAGTATACTTTTTTTCACTCGTGTAGAATTGGTTCAGTTGTAGGGTGACTTGACGTTCGCATCGTTCCAGATATCGGCCAGCTGGTTAACGTCTCCCAAACTTTGGTCCACGAAGCTTGCATCTCACGGTTGCATCTCTTGGTACAATCGTTGCTTTGGTGCGCCGTGTTAGCTTGAGACCCGTCATGGTTGCTAGTCATTACGGACGATGATCAATTCAACCAGATCTCGGCGGATACACAGAGCCGTGGCGAAAGATTGCCAATGTGGCTCTTATTTGCGCTACTTCACCGAATTCCTCTTCAATTCCAACATCGGATGTGCTGGTCGACCATTGGTGAACTGCCATGTGCTCTTATTGGCCAAAGGCTCCGTTCTAGCCTGTCATACAGAAAGCCATTCCATGCGGCAGTAATTGTAGCAAGGATCATTGCGAACAGTTTCGCGATGCTATGTCTTCCACATATGTGTCTTGATATCTCTAATTTGGATTTCAAGTGATCAGTGGCACACTGCACACGCTACAGAGGGAGAGTGAGAGAGACGGGCAGCGTGAGAGAGCTGGCAAGGAAGGAGCATACTAGAAAAGGTTGCGTCGAACCAATTCCATACAGCCAACTACGTCATAATAGGTTCGTCGATTACACTTATTACCCTAGTGCAATGATCACAGCACTGGGACTTCTCATCCTCGGCCCTTTGCCTCCTCCACTATCGATTGCCTTCCCTCCTCCCCTTCCCCACATCCGTGCGATGCATTCTCGTATGGAGAACGATGGGAGGTACACGAAAGCACCTATATACGTATATAGGTACATTTATTCGTTACCAAGCGTGTTACTTCCATCATCCGGGCAGGCTAGACACCGCGCGGGACGTTACTCGTCCAGGAAATGGCGAATTTGCACCGCGCATTCCCGACGATTGTATAACTCCGGCCACGCGCGCCGCTAATGTCCGTTCGAACAAATGGCACACGATGGTAATGATTTCGCGCTGGATATGAAATGGCACGATGTGGCTCCCAACCATGAGAGAGAGAGAGAGAGAGAGAGAGAGAGAGAGAGAGAGAGAGAGAGAGAGAGAGAGAGAGAGAGAGAGATGTGTATATAGTCATCTGATGTTACAAATCCACGCGAACATATACAGGGTGACGAGCAAACTGGGGTTACCAACGGGCCACGTCTGCGGCCATCTTCCGTGCCACACAGCATTGTCCTGGGCCAGCACTTGGATGGGTGACCACGCAGCTGCGTACCGGCTATCAGGATTACCGTTCTTGAGATATTTCGGCATTCCTTAATAAGTTCGCCACCCTGTATAGTTTATGTATATGTATATGTACACAGTCGAGTCACTTCGTACTACTCGGAGCTTGAGGGAACCAACAAATGGTATCGATCAGCCATTTGCTCTCACTGCTGGAAATTTCGAACAACCGGAAGAGGAAAACATAGGTACCGTCGTATATTCATTGGCGAATGTTTTTGCGCTCAATTTCTCGGAATCTCGCCCGAAAAGCGCATTGTCCGTTTTGTCTTTATTTTCCTTTCATACGAGATACAGGCATTGTTGCAAGCACAAAAGTTTCAATACATCGAAAAAAAAAGTAAATGTACCACGTGAATCGGGGAATATGTTTTCAACGCTTGTATCCGTTTTGCTGGCAAATAATAAATCCTGGCTCTAAATAAAGAATAGAATATATATAAGTAACAATTTATTGCAACCCTTAATCCAAGGATTGAATCCTTGGCTTTTAGAGGGCGAAAAAAAGTTAGCCTGCATGTCGATATTTTACAAAATTTTAATGATAAATAACAAAATAATTATCATGAAGAATGATTAATTGTAAACAACAAATAAGTAATCCTCGTTATTATTAAAATCATCAATAATAAAGGTAATATAATGTAATAATAATCGCAATTATAAATAATAAATGGGATCATTATTTGTATTTATTTTTTAGGTGGATTTCACGGAAGAAAAGTTATGATTTTGAAAGTAAATGTTATTTTTTACATCTTATTATAAGCTTTTATTCAACTCGACTTGGTATGAGATGATTTGACTTTGTGTGAGATGCAAAACAGAAAATCGATATTTCACCCACTTCCCAACTTCTACTTAGAGCTCCGAAATTTTGCAAACATGCATCTAAGCGGTGACAATGCATAATTCAACTTTAGAAAAATTGAACTGCGGAAATCTAACAGCGGAAACATTGAATAGATCTAAACTACATAGAAAGTGCATGAGAAAACATGAATTGGCTCCAAATGCTCTCGGATCGCACAATCGTTAAAAGGGTTCAATAGGTAAAATAGGTTGAAAGATAAGGTCCAATAGGTGGTGAACGATCATCTATAATAGATGCCACCTATCACAGTTCTCCAGGATTTCTCCCGACAATCAACCAATTGTAACACCGGTTTGTTTGGAAGGATTAATCCCTCTTCGCAAAAATTTCAGAGCTGTAGTAAAATCAATTAAAGACTAAAAAGTAGAAAATAACTGTTTTAATCTTTTTTACATGTCACCTATATGTGACATAAATAAAAGCTCGGGGCGCTCAAAATTTAGATGTATAATATTTCATTTACATAAATCCGTAAACATATCAACTGTATTTAATTTACTGTAAAACAACCTCAGATTTCTTAAATAAAAATCCTGAAACTGTGTATAAACGTGTAATAGAAATTTCTCTAGTTACTATTGTGCCAAATTAAATACGGTTAATGAAACTGAATTGATCAAATTTATTAAACATTAAAAAAGTTGAGCAACCTAAGCTTTTATTTATAGTTACATATAGGTGACTCTGCAAAGAAATTATTTTCCACTTGTTACTACATTAAATAAAATCCTCATTAAACAATTTTTTTTTCACATTTGTGAATATTCTTGATTTGTTTTTTGTTTGCGGTCTCGTTCGCTTCTTCCATTGGCACCTCTCTTGTTTTTTTATGCAGATAGTATGGAAACGGTTATCCTAGATAGCGAGAGGCTCTCACATCCTAAACACGTGTCTGGAAAATGCGTATACATACATGTGTACACATATATGCGTGTTTGTATTCTTCAGTATGTATATATATATATATATATATATATATTTATACACTACGAGAAGGGTCCCTCGTCTACAAGATATAAATTGAATAGCGAGAAGGAGAACGTTGCCAACATTTTATTTATTACGTAGGCGCCGACCCTCTGCCGTTTCTGAAAACGTGCGACGTTGAGAATAAATATAATAACGTCGTGGCTTTCTCGCTGTGTCCCGGAGGCCTACTCACTGTATTTCCTCTCGCTCGTACGATATCATCGAGCATCATGACCGAGAAAGAGAGACAGAGAGAGAGAGAGAGAGAGAGAGAGAGAGAGAGAGAGAGAGAGAGAAGGGTCACCCTCGCGCATTTTTTACGTAATACGTAGGAAATTGCTAGGGGGTTGCACATTTTAAGCCCATCATTTTGAGATTGCATTTTGAGTGACTGATGAAAGTTTTACGGGCCGGCATTTTATATTCATTTATTTCTTTCCTTTTGCCATGCAGGGCCGGTTGACGGGCGAATTTGTGGCGTTGGGGAAAAACACGAGGACATCAATCGCTTATCAGCTTGCCTGAAATCTGATATTTTTTTCTTCATATTTCCAATGGCTCATTTGTATTGGTTTATTTATTTTATTTCTGCACGTTGAATTACATTTTTATTTTATATTGTCAGAGTGTATTACATTTTTTTTCTCGATTTTTTGTTCATTTGCAGTTTATGCGGATATATATATTGGATAAAATATGTTGAGATTTATACGTGAACGTGGTGGAGGTACGTCGACTTAGCACGCGAATATCCACTTGATTTTATGGCCACGTAGGACGGAGCAAAGTTTCGAGGCCCATCGAATCCCGGAAGCAACCTTAACCCTCCCATAAAAAATGTATATATAGTTTATCCGCATATATATGGATTTATGTAACATTTTCTCCGCGCTCGCGCGTACGAGGAATTCCAAAACGTATCGATGACCTATACACATCTTCGACTCAATTTTGTTTTATTTTGCCATTATGAAACTAACTTGTCTTCCAATTAGCCAATTTATTTTTGTCTTTCGAAAAAATTGCGAAAAAAAATGTCTCGAAGAAGTATCTCTCTATCGCAACTATTGGTCAATAAGTATGAACAATTTAGCTAGTTAAAATTAGCGTGATATTTAAAAAATACAAAACAAACATTTAATTCTAGCGAAATGCAATGACTGACTAATAATATAACAATACTCATCATTCGATCCAACAATTATCACGACCAATCTAATGAAGGCTGACTATTCAATAAATGTTCTTTTTAAATATCACGTATCACTTGTATCTGCCACGCGTGCTCGAACGTTACAAGGCAAAGATCTCAGCGTCCCCGCGAGTGACAGAACGTGTTTCATCGACGCTACCTTTTTCGCGCATGGTATCGCTCAAATGCCAGGGAAAATCCCGGAAGTCTCATCAATCCCATACATATCATGTGTATTGTCCCATGGGCCAAGCTTACGTTGGCCGTTGAAAGCCCGTGGATTGCAAAAGGAAATTTAGGGCAGAAACGAAATGAAGAGCACTGCGCACTCCGCACACTCCGAGGAAACGTCGAGGGGACATGGTAATTCGTACCGCGACGATTGTACCCAAGGGACTCTTTTTCGACGTCTGCGTACAAGAGGTTGCGTTATATCAACCCCATTCCACATCTCTCTCCGTTCCTCCTGTTTCTCGACCTCCTCGCATACACATGCAGCAGAAGGAAATCATCTTTGCATATATACATATACATATATATACGTATTCTCTTCTGGTTGAAAGCATATCGGATTCGCCGAGGGGAAAAAAGAGGAGCTATCGACCCCTCTTTCCTGCGCGTTCGAAGAGGCTGTACCGGAAAACATTAGGAACCCTTCGACGTATATACACCCCCACACATATATATGACCTGATCTCTGGACCAAGCGAGCTCTGAAAAAAGCTTTCGCCTTTCATCTGCTTTTACACCTACTCTCTCCTCCCTATCACCCTCCCGATAGAGGAAAAAAAGGAATTTCCTTCGATCAAACAAATTTCATTTCGCAGTATCCTCCATCTTTTCCTCAATTTTTCTCCCCCGATTTCGCGTCGAGCCATTCGCCTTTTCGATTTTTTACTCGATTGGTACAACTGTAGGCAGTCGATGAATTCCATGTAGGCTCGTATACCTTGAGGGCCCATATGTGGGCCGAGAACTTTCCGAATGGTCGCTTCCATTGCCATATCTGCAGGATGGTGGCGGTTTTTCCGAGATGGTTGGAGAATATTTGAAAAAATTCGGAATTCCGCGGCTAGATGAGAGTACACGTATACGTTGTGGCGAAGGTAGAGGCTTGTGTGCTTTATTCCGTTTTGTTGAATTTACAACGGCAAGGGTCTAGGGATCTGTGGATTATCATAGTTTCAAGCTGTAGTGTATGTACCGCTCGACGAGAGGTAACAAGCCCCTGTTCAATTATTACTCGTTACACAGGCGGAGTCTACGTTATTCCACTTAAAACCGTTTGAGTCCCGAGGAAACGGGGGCGAGTTTAGTGTATAAGCCCCGGAAGTTCGTCGCTTCCTCCTCCCTGTAAAGGCGGTTTATTCCTCGTTTTATACGTTTTAGCCGCCCCCGCGCTCTTGAGATCCGAGACGAGCTTGAAAGAGGATATAGTTGCTAATCGCGGGGATAGCACGACGCGCTTGAATCGATAAGACCTATTGGCCTCTTCGGCTAACGAGAGAACAAAATCGCAGCTCGGCAGAGTTGACGAGTGCGATATTCATGTTGGGGAGAAACTTAGTAAAGTGGGGAAAGTAAGAGTAGCGTTAAAGTTCGGTATTCTTTTAGCTTGTTTTTTAGCTGGTTTGGGTGGCTCTCTTTGTGATGTGCAGAGTGACGGTGATCTGAAATTTCCAGTTGGAAATATCGGGACACAGATGTGGAAGACGAAGTGCCACGGAGTATCCGTGATGATCGGTGCTAGAGTTACCGAAGCCTGGACTGGCTCTTCGGATGACAAGCTAGAACGGAGCCTTTGGCTAACGAGAGCAACATGGCAGTTCACCAATGGTTGACGAGCACATCCGATGTCCGTATTGAAGAGGAACTCGTGGAAAGTTGAGCAAACAAGAGCCACATTGGCAGTCTTTCACCACAGCCATATGTATTCGTCGATCTCCTGTTCAATTAGCCTTCGAACCAGGGCAATTTCAGTCCTGGTTCAAAATAAAAACTGTCGAACTACATGAGATGTATGTTGAACTACATGAGATGTATGTTTCGTGGTTGAAAGATTGGGGGGAGTTAACCAGCTGGCCGATATCTGCAACGATGTGGGTCTCAAGCCACGCTGAACTAATTCCACAAGAGCGATAAAACGTATACTAGTTGGTCCGTTCATCTATGGTCCGTTGCGTCGGATCTACTGCCTACTTCCAGCTGGGAGGCGTACCCGTCTCCAGCCGTTTAGCCGGAAGCAGAGTAGGGCCATATGTAAATCGGACAGCGGCATGCCGCTACACTGACTACAAGTTCAAAGACTGCGGCACCTCCAACCACATTGGAGTTCGCACTGGCCAAACACTTACGCGGACCAACTAAAAGTTGCTTTGCACAAGAACAAACAATTCTTTCGCTTCGCTTTCCCAGTCGGTACACCTACACACTCTTCAGGAAGTGATGAATTCGCCACTTAAGTGTACGGATAGTAGAACTCCGTGTCTTCGCGCGAGCCATCACGATGATAAATGACCAATTGGCAGAAAGTAATTTAACGCGAGTGCGACGCGACGAGGCGCTACGTGGTGAGCGATCGCGCAAAGTGTGTCCGTAATTACTGACGAGTGTACGCCTTACGGAGAGGATTAAGCCGGGTTTTGTTCTCTATCTCTCTCTCTCTCTTTCTCTACCTCGCGGCAAAATAGTGAGCATCTTCGTTGATATTTTTCTCGTTACGAGTAATAATCTTCTGCTTCTCTTCCCTCTTCTTCTTTTTCTCTCATCGACTGCTAAGTGGATGAGGACGCTCATGTAGCGACTCCTTTGCAACGCAATATCAAGTTCCGGTTTCGAGCGATCCGGCGAAAGCGCAAGCTCGGTAACTTTTTCCACCATCAAAGTCCACTCGTTATTGGGAAACTTCTCGTCTGCTTTGTATATGAGCGGCCAATAAAGTTTATGTAAAATTAAGATACAACAATATCATGGCACATTGTTGTAATATTCAATTGGAAGGCAATTACTTTCGAAGAGTTGTCCTCCATTATCATTGCACAATGTTTACATTTTTTATCAATTAGATTCATTGAATGACAAATTTCAAACATTACTTTGTCGTGCTTTTTTCCCGAAATGTGTCATAGAAGAGAATAATCATAATAGTAATAATCAAACACCAATAATAATAATAGAAATATTTGATCAATAATAACTTTAAACATAATTCAATAAGAATATTATACATTAACAGCTCATTTGAATAATAATAATAAGAAGACTGTACAGGTGTATCGTAATTTGCGTTAGAAACTCGTAACAAATAACAATCATAAGAGTCAAATAATAGTAATGATGATAATAATAATGCCGGCTAGATGCCGAGACTTGTATAAAGTGCCAAAATAATAATAATATGAACAGTTAATTTAAACTAAAATAACAATGAACCCATGAATAATGAACGAACAATGTGCACTTGAATAACGATTTGCCATCAAAATTTATAATAACTCATAATTATTATTGTAATCATGATAATAATGATGATAAACAAACCAACTTATTGAAATAATAAATAATTTGAATCGCTAGGTTGTATTATTTTCTCAAAATGTTAGTTACGATACGAAAAAATTGAATCGTCAACAAAAATTTACCAAGCGAATGGAAAATTTTGGAATTCGCTGTGCAACGAATTGCAAGAGGAATAACAAAAATCCGCAGGACCCACGAACCGGCTGACTCGGCTCTGACAGACCCGTCTTGTATATAAGCCAATGCCCCGCCCCCGCAATCCGCATATACCAACTGAATTTTTGACATTCTTCGCTTGGGTTACTCGAGATTCAGACGTTGGGATGTGATGGACCGAGGCGTCGTGCAAGCTCGGACAGTGATAGAGTGAAAAAAAAGAACGGAGCGAGAGTGCGGGAATAAAAAGTGGAGGGAAAAAGAGAATGGGAGGTATGGGCACCAATTAACGCCAACGGCTCATCTCACTGACATCGTATCCTTTGCCTATCTCTCTCTCTCTTTCTTTCTCTCTCGCACGCGCTCTCTCTCTCTCTCTCTCTCTCTCTCTCTCTCTCTCTCTCTCTCTCTCTCTCTCTCTCTCTCTCTCTCGCTCTCTCTCTCTGCAGGTGATAAATATTCGAGACCGAGAACTATTCCTAGTACCATCTGAGCCCTGACGGATCCATTTCGTCCAATGTTACGCAAATTATCCCAATCCCAAGGCAACGTTGTCCTATTAATCATAGAAGCACACGAGAAAAGCCACTTCCCTGCTGGCTTATTCGTTCCTAGCTATGCGCTCAATGTATATACGTAAAATACAGCCTTGGCCAAAAGTATCGAGCAGCCGACTCATTTAAAGATCCAAAAACATATTTATTACTTTTTAAAAACGGAGATAAACGGCTCAGGAAGATAATTTAAGAAATTTATTCATATTTTCCAGTTTTTCTTCCTGATTTAGTGGATGCGGACATTATTTTGTGACTGACAAAGAAAAATTGGGAGTCTCGAACTTTTGGCTAATGTAAGCCTGTATACGTGCCTATATGTGGATGAAAAATTTGGTCACACGAGACGAATAATTTGGAGATGATTGATAATTTTATTTGTATTCATATATATATACATATTTGTGAATATGGAATAGAATCATTATTTATTATGAATTATGTAACTAATTATTACATGATAATAATATTAATGAAAATTTTGGTCAGACCAGAAAAAAACTTTCGAGAATGTTCATCATTTTATTCGATGTGCACGGGTATATATACATACATACAGATATATGTATATATATGTGTTAAATATTTTATGACTAAAGAATCAATTAATATAATTAAATATCATATCACAACATTATTCAATATTATCTATAAAAAATCGTTCAAACCAGAATAATACTCTGAAGGATATTTGGAATGTCACTTTATATGGACAAATACATGAACATATATATAATACATAATATGTGCATATTAAATAAAATTATTAACACTTTGAAATTCTTCTTCTGGTCGGAACAAATTTTTCAATAATGAAAATAAATAATATTATAATATATTTAATGTGGCATAATAATAATTAATTACTTAATCATATGTAATTACATATAATAATTAACAATATAATTCCCAATAAATTATTATTCTATTTTATATGCACGAATATATATATATATGTGCATACAAAATATAATTATCAACAGTCTTAAAACCCATTTCCCATCTAACCAAATTTTTCACCCGCCGCTTTCATATATTTTCCTGCGAGAAAAAAAAAAGGTTACACAAACGTAATCGTCACTTTCGTCTCTGAGCATGTTATCGCAGCATTGCTTGCGAGATATCCCCTGCACCGATTGCTCAACGTGTTGAAACAATAAATTTCCACCCAACATTCCGTTGCAATGTGATTTTCTCATGGAATTCGCAGTTTTTTGCGATTCGGTTTTCTTTCTCTCTCGCCCTTGGAAGGATCCATCTTGGCCCTGTAATGCAATACATTTATTTCGTCTCCATCTCCCTCGCACCCTTTCACTCTCCTCCGGCTATTACTTTTCGCGTATCTTTGGCCGCTCAGCAGAGCTGGAAGCCTACGAAAATGTATACATCGTTCGAACGTAGGATTCTCAAGAGAGGGTCGAAGATAAATATATATAGGTACGAGAAGGTCGGAGGAATGAAAGCTTTCGGGGCTTACCGCTATGCTGACGTAAAATCGTTTCGGGCTTTTATGGATATAGTCAAGTGTATACACTTCATTATATATATATATATATATATATAATACAAACACATTACATTTAGTGTTTATATAAAAATATCTTCGCGATAACAACAGCTATTTCTAAACTTCATGCATGTCAATATTTTTATCTCTCTTTCCCTCCCTCCTCATCGCTCGTCTGCATTCATTTCTTGCAGCTCTGGATTCTAGTACGACCGCACATACTAGTACTTAGAATTTAAAAAATTGGCTCTGCACATTTTTTCTCCCAGTATATCATTCAGACTTTACATATATCACGTGTGTGTGTGTGTGTATATATATATATAAATTGTATTCCTTTGGCTCAGCTTCGACGATACGCCTGCCTCGTATCGAGTTACCCTTCTCATCATGCACTTTCGCGACTCGATCATTCCCCCTTATCGCATCGATCATTCTTGAGTCTACACTCGTGGCAGTTTCGATTGGAGGGAAAAAGTAGAAGACAGAGAACACCGAGTTGTGTCTACAGTAATAATAATAATGATGAAAATTATAATAATATATATTTTTTAAGTTATTTCCATTATTTATTATTATTATTATTATTAGCTCGATGGTTATATCAGATACCATGGATCAAACGATAATCATTATTATATTTTTATTATTCAGTCATTGTTGGCCAGAACTAAATTGTTATTTCTTACCGTGAAAATACCATGCTAATTTAAACTACTAGGAATGTTTGGAAATTTCGTAAGCTGGTTGGTAAATTTTTCATTATTATTTACCACTATTTGCCATAGAGAAATGATTTTTCGATACATTTGAATTCGTCCATTTTTTTTAATTATTATTATTATTTTTATTGCTGTATATACAACTCTGTGTTTTGTGTTTTTCACGTTTTGCCTCCAATCCTCAAAACCAGTCCACCAGGATAGGTGAACGATTCCCAATACAAACTGAGAAAGTGTGTCCAGAGAAATAAATTCGGAAAATAATAATAATATAATGAAAGCCGATAACAATAATCTAATAATAAAAATACAATATAAGGATAACGACGAGAAAAAAGGAAAAGAAAAACGATAGCAACAGCAAGTTACTTACGACAGGGTCAATAAAAATAAAACTTCTTACAAAGCTTATATCCTTCCAGCGGTTTTATTTTTCTTTAGTTAAAATTATTCAAAAAGAAACAGTGAACACGGGTGTATACATGTATATGGCGAATAGCGACAGTTTACCGTGGCATCACGTCTACCAATTGCTTTTTACCGAGATTCACGTGTTAACAACGCGGTTAGGGCAAAAGAGGGCAACTTAAACTTTCGCCATAAGGGAGAAAGGTCGGGCGAGGCCTTTTAATTTTACGGTCTTCGTGAGCACAAAACCAACCGCCCGCCAGCTCAAGGCAAAGCGAGAAGGGAATGGGTGTATACGTCTCGACGTATGTACACGTTGTGTACACACACAAATGCATACAAATGTGTGCGTGCGAGGGTGTATAGATGCATGTAATTATATGTACACTCCGGTGTGTCTGTGTGGTAGACGGTCAATAATGAGGGTTGGCAGGGGTACAGAATCTTGTTTCATCCGGCTTTGAAGTACCTTGACTACCTGAACTCTGAACTATTTTGTGATCATTAAAAAAAATGTTTGAAAACAACCAAAAGACAGAAATAAAAAGAAGGCTTTTTACTATTTTTTAATCAAATTTTTGTTCCATCAGTCCTCTGAGAGTGAAACGAGTCCGTTTTTCCGTTCTCTCTCTCTCTCTCTCTCTCTCTCTCTCTCTCTCTCTCTCTCTCTCTCTCTCTTTCCCTCTCTTTTTCCTCCCCTATTTTTTTAACCACTGCAAACGAAACATTTTATTCTATTTTATTAAAATTAAATTCCTATTTTTCATGCTAGTTTTATTCTATTTCATAACATTTATTTTTTATTTTTTTTATTTTCATGAACCCTTTCGTTGACACACTTATATTTGGCCGCAATTTTAACACACTGGGTCCGTTTGAACCGGATAATACTTCATTCCCCTGCCATTAAACATTCCGAAAATATAACATTAAATTGTTGTAAAAAAATATTCAAAATTTTAAATTTTTGAAAAGTCAGCATTGTATTTAAAATTCATCCGGGTCAAAATTTTTGTTGTATTATATATTTTTTAAATATTTAGATATATATTTTTTTATAATAATTTTATATGCATAAATTTATGGATGGGTGGAATTATAGAGTCCCTTATTTATAAATGAATCGACGATGCTCAATACATTTTCACCTCAATCGAGAGAGCGACTCATGCAAATTAACTTGAAAAAAATAACATAGTGCAGCTGTAATTAAGTTGTTCTTTCGGTAAAAGTAATCCACTTTTGTGGGCAAGGAGCGACCGCTCGCGTTGCATGGCTGACTAATACGGACTGTAACTACTAGACAGAGAAACTTTCTTTCCTTCATCTCGCCCTCTCTCTCTCTCTCTTTCTCTCTCCATTACATTTCTTCGGTAGAAAATGGCAAAATGGCACACACCCTGTCGTGCAAACGTGAACAAAAAGTATAAAGTGAGTTTGCTCATCCCTGGTTGGAGGTCAGCTCGTAAACGTGCGGTGGCGCTGGCATCTGTGCCGCCTCCCCATCCCCGCCTTTTACCTTCTCTGCTTAAAGCAATTATTTTTAATACAGAAAAAGATTTATGACGTGAAGGCACAGGTGTATATGCTATGTGTCCAGACAAAGGCTCTATTCTCTCTCTCATTCTCTCTCTCTCTGTCGCTATCGTAAAAGGCGTATGACGTTTATGTATTCTCAAATGTAACTTTGTGACTCTATCGTCTACGTTAGCCCATTGTGCCAAATTTCATTCACTCTTTAAGCACGCGCACACTCAAAGTACGATTTAAATGTAGATTAAACTAGCCAATCGTAATTCTTAATGTAATTTTTCTAGCAGCTGCAAAAATAAAACAAGATCATATTTTTGTTTCAATGATACCGTACAGAATTGAGAAAATTACATCCACAAGAATAAATTCAATTATTTCAATTGTAATAATTTCGTAGTTTTTAATGAAACCATTATATCGCTGTCAGATTGAAAAAGTTGATAGAGTCTTAAAACGAAGTTTAAATCAATTTTTGCAATTAGTTCAGAATAAATTAAACTTATAATTAATATTGTATGTATATTCCTTTGTAGCTTCAAAAAACAAAATATATTTATACTGTTAAAATATTGTTTATTTTTTTCATAAAGTTACAAAGCCACATACATACAATATTCATTACAAGTTTCATTTATTTCCAGTAAATTACCAAAGTTGACTTAAACTTCGTTTCACTTGCAATGTTTTTTTTTACAAAAATAACAATGCACATAAAAAAAGGTAATGTTTTTCACAAAAATATCATGAATTCAAAATCAAGAGGCAAACAGACGCTTTCGATAGCCTCATGGTTTCGAACCATCATTCATCCTGCTTAATAACAAAATACGATATTGTTCCTGAGCAATTATTTCCAGCATGCATCATTGAATAGCTGAATCACTGAAAAGCGATTCAGCGAATAAATTCTTTTTATTTCAACGATTCGGTCGACATCTTTGTGCTCTCCGTGGTCGATGAATTATTTGCCATAATATCGCGGCCGGGCCAACGATTCGTCCAACTGAACAATTATGGTAAATTTTGCAAGTGATCGATAGGCATCGATAAAGCACTCAGACGGCCAATCAAATTTTCAACACTAATGGCCAACGTCTCTCTCTCCCTGTCTCTCTCGGATACACATTCAGGACTTGCGGTTGCACTAACGTTAATGTGCGGCCTACTGCGCCGATCACGCTACCTTTCTTTTTTGTTCACGTTTTTCCTTTTTCCTCTCCCTTTTTCTCTCTTTCTCTCTCCCTCTAAATTCTCTCCTGATGATGCACTCGCGTCCCGACATAGAAACGGAGACAGAGAAAGGGCCCCGTACACAGTGACAATCAAACCGCGACGCTTTTAGTTTAATTGCCCAAACCCCCCCCCCCACTCTCCTTCCCAGAACCCGCCATACGCGTGCAAAAAACACTTTTTGGCATATACGTTTTGCGTCGTCCCTTGTACACATCAGGTGATTCATGATTCGAGCATCCCCGTGTCCAATGGAATTTAAAGACCAAATTTATTGGAATAACCCGCGCGGCGTCTGGCCAAACTTGCCCCACGGGGAGCCCCAACCGATCCACCGTACTAGGCGCACTCTGTCCGAGAGAGAATATTGGGGGAGGAAAGAATATATGGATATATATATAAGTATATAGATAGGGATATACATTGATATTTATGAATGTGGAAAGAGAAAGAGGGAGCGAGATAGAAGGGGGGAAAGAAACGTTAAAAATTCTCATTCCAAAATGTCATAGCTCGAATCAAGGGTTGGAGATCAATTGAATGAGGGAGTTTAGTAAGAAGAGCAGGAGTGGAGATTGTACTCCAAGGGATACAGCCAAAGGCGCCGCAATAAGGGTCGTCGTCGCCAAGTAACCCTTCCTTCTCTCCATGTCCTTTTCGGTTTATATATATATATATATATATATATATATATATATATATATATAGAGAGAGAGAGAGAAGGGGAATTTGAAGACATTCGACTACGGGGATGGATAATAGTCCCCGTACTCAACATTAAACAAACCGAAACAGTTTCAAAATCACCTTTTCCCATGTACGTGTGTGTATATATTTCTTTATCTGTTCAACCCTGTCTCTTCCTCCTCCTCTCCCTCTCTCTCCCCCTCTCCTCTCTCTCTCTCTCTCTCTCTCTCTCTCTCTCTCTCTCTCTCTCTCTCTCTCTCTCTCTCTCTCTCGTTCGCTCGCATAATTCAGTATCCCCCGGCGCACCTACACATACCCGATGAAATAATAATAAAACGATCCCCGCAGGATTTATGCACGAAACTTTTGGTTCGGGAAGGACGAAAAACAAATAAAAAAAAAATAACGAGGGAAATTGGTACTTCGGGGAATCATGAAAATCGCGTCAAGGTTTACAGCGCCCCAATAAAGCGATGTGTACTCCGTGTTTTCCCCGGTGATAGTAAATATCCTATGAATAGCCGAAAAAAATCTACGGATTTCGATACAGTTGGATCGATATCGGTATAAAATAAAGAAAAAAACCTAATTATCGCACTCTTCTTCTCCGTTTTTCCTCTCCGCCGTCATATTTCTTTCATCCCCCGTCCCCCAGTAATAACTCTCTCATTTCACCCCTCTGATCCACGAGATGCGGCACCGAAAACAAAAACCAAAAACTACACGCGTTCGCCCTCAACGCAGCGCAGTGACCGTTAAAAATGGCTCGGAACCGATCGTCGCACGTTTACGACGGCGCTCATCCGCGAGCTGTGACGCTTGTTCTCATCGCGGAGCCCTTTCTGATTTTCTTATTAGCACAGATATTGCCTCGACGAGGAGCGCGAAAGGGCAACGGGGGGCTATTATTTATCCACGCTCGCGCGGACTCGAACTGCGCTGGGTCTGCGCTGCAAGCGGAGTTTCCAAGGGGTGAAGAACCGTAGCAAGGGGTGTTACAAGACGAACCCTACACCAGGGGGATCCCTACAGCGGGGAAAACAAAATGCGCTCGCAGAGGGGGGGGGGGGGGACTTTTTGCACCCTCGCGGCCGCACTTTATCCGAAAGAGCGGTGTACGCGGAGAGCACACGATCCGGACCACGACGTGTATGTGTGTGTGGGTCCGCAAGGATCGCTCTAGCGCGAAAATAAGTGAGTGTATGATGCACGGTCGTAGGGGGATTTATTCGTTGCGAGAGCGGAAAAATAGAAAGGAGAGAGAGAGGGAGAGAGAGAAATATAGGGGATGAGGTTAAGGATCAAGGGGAGGGGGCAGTGCGAGAGACTAAAATAGAATGAGCGAGAGAATGTCGGGGAGCGAGAGAGATCGTAAATAGAATGAGAGAACAGGAGAGAGAGAAAAATAATAAAACAGAATAGGAGCAAAAAAGGGAATTAAGAGTACTGTAGAATTTTCGAAAAATGTAATTTTTTTAAATTGGCTCAAGAGATACTTTGAACCATCTAGAATAAGGGGAAAAAAGTTTGGAACGTGTAAAACAAAGGTCCGTAGGCCCGCGTGGGTCTGCGGTGGCAGTGGTTGTCCCGTGAGCCAGACGTCTACCGTTTTTCTCGGAAAACAATTTTTTAAGGCAGGATTCTACTTTGAAACTTTGAAATTTTTTTTTTTTTTACATTTTTAGAAAGTAAATATGTTCAAGAATGTTCGGTCAAAATTTCATAATGTTCCAAGCAGTCTAACTATCCTTTTTCGCCTTTCGAACGCACCTACCTGAGCGCGCTATTGTGACTCACCAAAACTTTAAACGCGTTTTTCTCGAAACGACATTTTCAAGTACCGTGGTCGTGATAACTCAAAAAGTACTGAACCGATCCTTATGAAATTTGGAACACATATTCTATATGTGTGTACCAACCGACCTAACTACAATCAACTTAAAATTTTGATTAGAACTATTTTTTTATTGCAAAAAAAGACCCAAAAAACGCATTTTTTTCGTATTTTAGCCGCCATTTTGTTAATTTTGCACGTATATAAAATATTCTAGTTAGGTCGGTTCCTGAAGACATACTGAACATGAAACTATTTGATTTTTTTGTTTCAGACCATCCGTCGGGAAGATTTCACGACCACGGCAACGGTACCTGCTTTTCGAGGCGTTGGCTTTAAACATATTTTACGTGTACAAAAAATGAATAAAATACATTAAAATTTTTTTTTTATGTACTTAAAGAGTGTATTTATTGAACAGTTTAAACCCCATATCGATATCTTTAATAGTATTCTCAGAAAAAAATCATGAAAATAGCGTTTTTTTCATGGTTTCAAAGTAGAATCCTGCCTTAAACGACACGCAGCATAACTCCAACAATTATCATTCTTTTCACTCGAAATTTTGAGCACATATTTAAAATAACATTCCGAAGAGAAACACGTACGGGATTTTCCATGAGTTGATTATAACATTATTTATTAACCAATGCTTGAGCTTTTTTCTGTCGGAAATTGAGTTTTTACTTTAAATGCTTGCCACTGACACAAAATTTAATATTTTTACAATCTTCTACGTATTTCTCTAGCTATACTCATGTCAATTAATAGAACTTAGACATTTTTTTTCCACATTCGAATTCGTGTCAGTTATATTGCGTGCCGCAGAGCGTCTCATTCAACATGCCTTGCGAGAATGGCTACAGCGTCATCATTTTGTATAATTCTTTAAAATACATTTTTTTTTCGATTACTTGAAGATATGACTAATAACATCCTTGAATATTATTATCCTCTTACACGTCCTTGCACCCAAGAAAAATCGCGAAAAATCACTTAATTTTAGACGTCTACAGGGGTGTAAGCCCTTAATAAAATAGCGGTGGGGGGGGGGGGGGACGAGAAGTCTATATGAAGAGCAGAACGAATAAGGGTCGGCAGTGGTTTCGGACCCAACGGGGATAAAGAAAACATTCGGCCAACCGCTCGCTCAGTTTTGCCCGCAGAATATACTTTGTCGCGGTGACGAGCTTCGGACAACTTGATATTTGTTAAACTTCACTCTCTCCGTATCTATGTGTATTTTATTCCTTTTTGCTGTGGCTATCTCTACCTTTGTCTATGCCTCCTCTACGGCTCTCTCCTCTTTCTCTGCCTCCCGTTCGTTCGACTTTTTATTTTTATTTGTTTTTTCACCCCCACCTCTCTATTTCTCTCTCGTCTTCGGTTTTTCATTCTTTCCATCTCCGCGTGAATTTCTCAATTTCGTGGTACCACACCGCCACCCCCTTTTGAGTCTTCCATAGTGAATGCGACGGCATTTTATTGTTCGCCCTCCGAGTCAGAAATTGCGGCTTCGCAACCTAACGTTCACGTATCCCGATTTCGTAAACGCGCCGACGTACGCCGATTGCGTAAATGTGGAGCATGAAAAAAAAACCCAAATTCGATAGAGTAAATTTTCATGTACCCTTTTTTCAATCTATTCGTACGCGATTTTTTTATACGGCTTACGTAACAAGAATAATCCGAATAATCGAATAGCTCATATAGCAACGTATAAAATATATGAATGATACGAAATTCTCGCGACGCAAACGCAACTCCTCACAAAAATCAACAAGTAAGGAGCTCACACCGGGATGATTTTTTTAAAAATATCGAATTTCCGTTTTCGACGGATTCTCAAAATATAACATTTAGAAAACATTCTCTGAAAATTTCGAGTCGATCCGTTGAAAATTGCGGGAGTTCTGGGAATTTATAGATAGCTTCTCAAAAATCACTGCACTGATCAACTTCAAGTTTGACAAGCTTCTTTTACGTATCAAAAAGCAATGCTTGAATGAAGACATTTTTTTTTAATGGACAGTTTCTTTTTTATCAACGGAAGTAGAGTTTTTTTTCGCCGAAAATCGATGGTTTCACGTTGGACTGCAGCAATTTCTTTTAACAATCAAGATTTTATCAGATCCTTCATCCGAGCACTGGATAATGTCATGCGAAAACTAAATGCGTTTGAGTCTTTTATTTCCGACGATTTTACCGCGAAGGACGTTTTCCGAACAGCGCTCTGCACAAACCAGTTGTATCCACCACATTTACCAATATTTTTCGATGCAACATTCGTAAAAGGTACTTACGGGCATACTCTCAAAAGTAAAAAAAAAAAAATTGGAAACTGCGCACTTTCTCCCAGAAAAAAATTACGAAAATTCCTCTTTCGCCGGGCCCCGAGTTAGGTGTCGCCCGTTAAATGGAATCAAAAGACTCGAAACGACCCCAGTAAGAAGCCTCCATGCACACCATCTCCTCCTAATCAATCCCTGGAGTCGTCAATCGCGATTAGGACAATGACGGCTCGTACATCCCGCGCGCGGAGACGTGGCCACGTGACGTGCGGAAACTAGGGACGAAGAAGGTTTCCAATACGAAGCTCGAGTTATCTAGGGATCGCGAACTGTTCAACCATTACTGCTGCCAAGTTTCCTTGATGCACCAACATAGGTATACGTGGATGCCAATGTTTGTCTGTAGGTACGCCTCCACATAGGGAGACATGCCCACACACATCGAGAAACTCGAGACGAGAATACGACCAAGCTCATAGAACACGAGCGATCTCGCAGGGAGAGAGAGAGAGAGAGAGAGAGAGAGAGAGAGAGAGAGAGAGAGAGATTCGCAGCAGCAGCAGCCGGCGTCGCGGAATTAATTACCGTGCTCCTTCGCAATGCGGATCGAAGGAATATCCGCTTCGACGCGCATATCCCATCCGAAAAGCACCTTCAACGGCGACGACGACGACGAAGAAGCTTCGACCTCGATCCGCCACTGTCTCTCTCTCAATCTTCTACTCTCTCATCTGCTTGTACTCGCACTCCCACGCCCATTCATTCTCTCTCTCTCTCTCTCTCTCTCTCTCTCTCTCTCTCTCTCTCCCTCCCTCTCTCTCGCCCCTCTCTATTCCCCTCGCTCTCGTTCCTCTGTCTCGTTCCAGGGAAACGGTGTTTCCATGACGCTGGAATAACGAACACGAGCCTAGTTCTCGTCCTCCGCGATATATAACTTTCCTCCCTTTCGCCCCGCGTTCTCCTACGTATACATAGATTTATATATAGATATTCGTACATGTAGATAGATAGAGAGAGAAAAGAAAGGAAAGAGAGAAGAAGAGGCGGAGAACTTTCTCTTATTTCGTGCTACGAGACTATAACCCCGTACGAGCACCTTGCGGAAATTGTACATGGCTTTTATAATCGCGCGTATACAATATTCAATATACTGTACTTTAGCGTAGAATTACGACTAGGTATATATAATATCATTTTGACTGAGACCAAAAGTAAGACTAAAACTGAAAACTTGACGAAAACAAAACCACAATTAAAAATTGATTCTAAAGCTCAAAACTGAGCGTCAAAACTACAACTTAAGGTAAAACAGGACACCCTGTATATATTTCTCTTTTAAGTACCCGTTTTCCTATATTTATCGATATGATGAAACTAGGATGGTGTATGGAAATATATTTCTGCACGGTGCCCTAGGGGGCCTTGCCCCAGAACCCGAAATAAATAGTACGATATCTCTCTCTCTATACATACACTGTCGGCCAAAAGTTTGGGTACGCTGGTCGACATTTTTTACCGCACCAAAGGTTAGATAGCCTACTCAAAAATAAAAATAGTTGAATTTTCCAAAAATATAAAGGCAAACAAATGTCCTTTCTTAATATTTTGTCCAATACCCCATCATTCCCAAGTGGAGCCTCTCCACTCATCGAAGTTCCAAACAAAAATGGTACGAAAAATTCTGAAAAAAATTTAGCCACTCCAGCGTAAATCTATGTAACTTTTACCCTCTTGACATTTCCTCTGAAACCGTATAGATTTTGGATAACGCCTTTTTTTTCTAAAACATGTCTTTTTAATCTAAAAATGCAGTACTGGGGCGAAAAAATCGTACGAGACTTTCTAAAACAAAAATGTCGGTTTTGATATCCTTTTTAAGTTCAGCATGGAAAAAACAGAGGAAAAATGTTTCCACGAACTTTGCAGTTCATTTTCGACGGCCAAAAAATAGCCACATTCAAAAGTGTGTAGCGGGACGAGAAAAAATCGTAGAGAATTTTCTAAAAAAGCAAAATGAAGATAAATTCATTCTCTTTAGAACGCCGTTTGGGACATTCAATTATGTTTATTTTTGAGTCCGCTATCTAACTTTTAGTGCGGTAAGAAATTTCGATTAGTGTACCCAAACTTTTGGCCGACAGTGTATATATTTTTTCGTATTATATTTTGTGAAATTATTTTCAATATTTATATTATTTTATATTTATTGTTTTATTTATATTACTCTCTGTCTTTGTATATATATATATATATATATATATATATATATATATATATGACGACGAGGACGAACGATTGCGTCTCTCGTCAGACTCGACATTCTGATATATATTCCCGGGATATATACATATATAAATAGACGGCTTCCTTTCTCGGTCGGCTATCATGCCGGGTCGGATGCAATAATCATTATCCAGTTTGTCAAACGTGCTCCCTGGCTTTGTTTCATCGGTATATATATATATGTGTGTGTGTGTGTGTGTGTGTGTGTGTGTGTGTGTGTGTGTGTGTACATATATATGTATATGTATATATGTATATGTACACACACACACACACACACACACACACACACACACACACACACACACACACACACACACACGTGTATATATATATATATATATATATATATATATATATATATATATACATAAATGTCTATATGTAGAGTATGTGCGTCAGCCATATAACGGTAAAGCCGAGACATTGCGGGCAGCGAATTCACGAGAAAGAGATATAGGGAGTGAGTGTGCTGCTGATGGTGTCCGTATGTCACCGATCTCTCTGGCTACAGAATGCTCGCGTCTCCATTCCTCCGGTCTCCATCGCGCCTCTTTCCCCGTCGTCCCACCTTCCCGCTATTTCCTCGCTCAACCGGGATGTAAATCCCATTAGCGAACTTGACACGGGCGACTCTGATTTGGTAAGCCCCTGCGCGCTCCCGGTCTCCCTCAAGCCCTCATAACGAATGCGCTCGAATGCTCTCGCTCTATCCGTTATATACGGGCGGTATCCTGCAAGCGACCCTTTCGCGGCTCTTGATCTTGACGTTTCACTCCTCTTTTGCTGTGGTGCCATTTTACAGTTGATGTACGCGACGAACTGGATGGCCGTCTTCTGGCAGGCATGACAGGTAGCCCGGTGGAAAAAGGCTTGGTTGCGTTACTTTTTGGGGCAGATAGAATAGGGAGGCGGAAAAATGATGGTGAAAAAAAAACAGCTCGTGTTCAAATTTTGAAGTCGGATTTGGGATGATGACTATGTTTAAGTAAGAATAAGTGGTAACTATGAATAGATGGTAATTGATAAATAAATGGTAACTGTACAATAAATGGTAATTTATTAATGAATGCCAACTGATTGAAAAAATTGGTAATTCTTGTCTAAATGGTAACTGCGAAATGAATATTTTTGTAATGACATCAAAAACCGTGAAAGTCTTAAGGGGAGAAATCTTTTATTGTAAGTGATAAAATAATCGCATCATTTTGAAATTTTGACGTTATCTTATTACAACTTTCAAGTATTGAAAAAAATGCTTTCTTTTTTCAACAATACAAAATGGTGGCGTTATGAGGTATTCGTTTCGGCGTCTTTTGTAAAACTGCTCATGTTATAGCTCAAAAAGTTATTTACCGATCTAGCTGAAATTTTGGGAGGTTTCTCACTATAACGTTATTGGAAGGATACACCAAAGCTTTGAAGGTAATCGCGCAAGTAAATCGCTTTTTGGGGTAAAAATTGTCGAGGAAATGGTCAAAAATTTAAAAATTCGATTACAAAGCCTACTCAATTTATAATTTTATACTTTTTTTTGGTATATCCTTCCAATAATATTGTAGTGAGAAACCTCCCGAAATTTCAGCTAGATCGATCAATAACTTTTTGAGCTATAACATGTGTAGTTTGTCAAAAGACGCCTAAAGGAATACCTTATAACGCCGCCATTTTGTTTTTATTGAAAAAGAAAGCATTTTTTTGTAACACTCGAAAATGTAACGCTCGAAAGTTGTGATAAGATAATGTCAACATTTTTAAATGATGCGGTTATTTTGTCACCTTTAAAAAAATTCATGATAAATCACTCATTTTCGGGCGTTTAAAGGGATTTCTCCCCTCGCGGCTAAAAAAATAAATATTAATTTTTAATCCACTAACGATCGATATAAATAAATTGAAAAAACTTTTATTCGGCAGTCCATACTATCGAAAAAAAATCTAACAAGAAAGCATTCAATAAAATATTCACGTCGTATTTTACATTAACGTACACGTTGCTCTGAAACATCAAATGAAAATTGTTTCATATCCATTCGTGCTGACAATATCGCGCCGCGACAGACGAAAAAAGTCTTGCGAGCTAAATCGCGTTAGAAAAAAAATTGCTCCCTAAATATATTTGGATAAAACTATTTGTCGACGGGGTGAGAGATTTGCCGTGAGAGGCAATTCGTTTCCTCGCCCCTCTGCATTATTTAAAGTGCGGAAGCGAGAGACGGCGAAAAGCTTTTTTTCACCCTTGATATATATACTTCGATGCACTGTACATTTTTTATCGCGTACATGCTCTGTATACACGTAATACGTATGCCCATACACACATACACATATATACACATTTATATATATATATATATATCTTCGCGTACATCTCCGCTTCCAGCTCTTTCGAATTTCGTTAAGCGATTTTATTAGGGACGAGCGGTAAGTCGGCTCGACGGAAGTGTCGACGGCATCGAAGAGATCGATAACTCGAGGCGAGAACGGGAAAAAATTCGCTCTCTGTATCTTTGCTTTTCTCGCTGCCTGCATCTTTCCCCTCGATTCTTGTCTATTTGCAGAGGTTCAAACGCAAGAGGCCTGAGATTTCCGTTTCCGGTCGAAAAAAATCTGCCTTTCCAGCTTGCCGGTCGAGTTCCGAAGGATCCATTATTTTTCATCCATCGCGTCGTTGAAAAGGTTTTCGAAAAATTCGGCAATTTTCATCCTTTTATATGTTGGTTTGAGCTTTCATTCCCGAGGGATTTTTGAATAACGAATCGAAAAAGGGATCTTATTCGACCAATAATAACCGATTGCGGTAATGATAGTAACACGAAAAATACATCGAAGAATAGCCGAAGAGAGACCGATATGACCAACCTCGAATAATCCAATACGGAGGCCTATTATTTCTAAAAGTCCTCGTCCCCTTTCATCCTGACCTCGTGGATCCCCTCTTGGCACGGGGATTTCTCGCGAGAGAATTTTTTTCTGAATTTTGCCACGTCGTTAGAGGTCCCGCGGGCAAAAGAGTGCGAGAGAGAGAGAGAGAGAGAGAGAGAGAGAGAGAGAGAGAGAGAGAGTGAACTTCCTCAGACTCCTCTATGAGTACGTCGTGTATTCGTCGAGCGCAAAAGCAGCGAAAGTTCAGGGAAGCCCATGGCGTGTATATACAAGGACGGAGCGAGATGCGCCGTACTCTACGCCTGCTTATGTATCGGGTGACCCGTCTGGATCACCCAATTGCTTCGAAACTGTTGGCAAAGCGAAAAAAATGTTTCAGACAAAAGTTCAATGGTTTCAGAGTCTACATCATTTGTCTACACCAAAGTACCGCATCGAATGGTGCAATAAAAAATGTATCGACGTAAGAAAAAGCGAAACTGACGTTCGTGTATCTTTTTTTGTTTTAATTTTTTTTAATTACATAAAGTAATTTTTTACATTTAACTTTCGTCTAAAACATTTTTTAGTTTCTCAATCAGTTCCGATGATATTCGCGGGGTCGATTAAAAAGGAACACCCTGTATATTGCCACACACCCATACATATACACATAAGTGTATAATAAATACAGTGTACGCGAGACGTTTGGCCAAAGTTCCGAGTCAAGGAGGGATGAAAGTCCTAATAAAGGGGAAAAGGCAGGACTCAGTCAGACAACCTCTGGCTCTGACTTACACTTGTGTTGGTATAGCTGAACGTCCGATATCTCGCTTGAACGGGATGAGAGGAACTTTCTTTCTCACTCTCTTTCCCTCTGTCGCTCTTGCCAACTTATTCTTCGTCTCGCTCTATCTCTCTCTCTCTCACTCTCTTGGTGAAGTACTCTTTCTTCCTTTCTCTCTCTTTCTCTGCCCTCGTGCTCTGTTTCATTCTCTCACTATCTCGCTATCCTACTCTCCCTTTCATCTCTCTTGTTAACTTACTCGGCGCTTTCTTTCTCAGTCTCTTTCTCACTATCTCTGAGTTTCTGTCTCTGTCTCTCTCTCTCTCTCTGTCTCTCTCTCTCTCTCTGTCTCTCTCTCTCTCTCTCTCTCTCTCTCTCTCTCTCTCTCTCTCTCTCTCTCTCTCTCTCTCTCTTTCTCTTTCTGGCTATATATACCAATGCCGGTGAATAATCTTGTATGCATACACCCGGCCCGAACCCTCTCCAAGTAGTAACGGCGCTGTACCGTCAGACAGAAATGAGACGGACCTTCCACCCCGAGGCTTTAGGTTGAAATTCTGCGGCTTTAGAACCATCTTGGTATCGGGGCTGAGAGCGGTGAATTATTTTCCATAGTCGCTGCTCAATTATTATTGTTACATCGATTCCTGATTGTAATTCTACTGCCTCGAATTCTACAGCCTCGGAGAACACAATCGAGTAAACAATTCAACGGTTCGTAAATTTCGAAGCAGTCGGTCAAGCAAGAAATTCATTATAAAAAAAAATCGATTTCTCAACGATCCTCATCGATAATCGATATTTCCTCAATGACTCGATTATTATTATTACTCCAACATTGGGTGCTCTTTGTTCGCCTGCTCAAAACTCCACATCAAAAGTGGTCCTTCGAGACGGGCGAATAATTGACCACCGCCATTGCGAATTATTTATGTTTTTACGAGCGTAAAGAAACCTGCTTGGCAGGGATAGGGCAGGGTGGGGGGCTTGTTCCGAATTCGTTGTGGGAGAAAAAACGAAATATCGATTTCGATGCTCGTGCGAGGAGGGAAAGCAGCGTGGAAATGGATCGTCGAGCGGCTGCTCTCGGGAAAAGAAGAGGCATTTATTTTTTCTTTTCTTTTATTAACCTATGCATACTTGAAATCAGTCTGGCTCTCCGGTTCCTCTGGGCATAATTGGGTGGGACTGTACCTCTCTCTTTTCCTCTCGCAACTGCTCTCTCTCTCCCTCAACCTCTTGGCCCCCCGCGATGTCTAGCTTCCACTTTCCTCTCCCCTCGCTCAACGAATACACACCGCCTACAGGTGAATGAAACTTTAAGAATGCGAACGACTCTACTCGCACGAACAATACCCTGTTATAAGGAAACGAAAAAAAAACTCTTTCACAAAAGTCAATTGAAAAAACAAAGATCAACCGATTATTTTCTCTAGCAATTATGGACAACGAAAAATTTCAGGAATAGATATTATTTTTTTACATTTATATGTTGAGGCTCATAAATTTTTTTTCAGCAATCGTTCTGAATATTTCAGTCCAGAAAAATGTTGACCATTCCACCCGATCGGTTGGAGTGTTTATCGTTCTGTCTTCTCATTGTGGTTAACTTCCCATTGTTTCGATACTCCGTATTTGCTCGAATTATCACATTGTGGCTGATCATCGACTCGCGAAGAAAAATGAACGAGAATTGTACGATATTCGAAACCAAAAATAAAAGAAACGTTTGCCTGCGAAGGGATGAATTGTTAGCAATATCTCGTATATTTCTTTTCGATTATATACTCCTGTCTAAATATACATATATATACGGGATGATTCACAACTATCAGCGTTCCTTTGGTGAGGATTTAGTTTGCGTCATAGCAAGCAAAACGCTATCTTAAAACGTGCGATAAAAATTGGCCGAAATATTCGCGTTTAGAGTCCGACGCTGAGCAAACAATGGCACAGTAGTTGCTCACGGGCGCTTCATTTTCTTCCAAGTATTAAATAATAAACGAAAATTATTGAATCATATTGTCGATATGCAAAGCAAATCTCAATATACATTATTTTTTAACGAAAAAAACAAATCACTTGTCCGGAGGCGAATTCGAAGCCGCGTGTGTTACAGTGCAATTCTTTACTCCTCGGACTCCAAACTCGTCAATATTCAAACGCGAATATGTCATCACATTTTTCTCGCTCGACATTTCAAAACGGAGCGTTTTACTCGCAGCGGCACACCCTACACGCACAATAGTATAAGTAGTGCTATAAATAAGAACCCCAATAGATGTAAATCGCCCAGTACATTTATATATCTAGGGTGGGTGTGTGTGTTTTTCTTTTTTTTTAACACCAAGATTCCGCGGAGTTTTCTGCTTATTATCAGAGGAGGCGTCTGTTGAGCCGTCGGGACGCCTTACGAGGATAACCTCCCCCGTACCGTCGTTTCCCACCCCTCTTGAAATGTTTCGCTCGCTCGTATTGTACATTATGTGTATAGGAATCCGGCGAGAATGTAAAGGAAAACGCCGAGAAGGGCATATATATATATATATATATATATATGCATAGGCGGGGGTGCGGAAACGCGGGAAGTAATACCGCGCCAGGAATCATCCGGCAACGATGCACGCAGCGGCAGCGCCGAGTAGGGACGAGAAAAGTAAGAAGGGATAAAGGTATAGAGAAAAGGTTCGAGATATCGTACGGATGGTGCAGAAGGAGAAAGGGATTCGCGAGAAGGGTGGCAAGACAATTTGCCGACTATTCCAAGAATGCAGCCCTCCCCCGTTGCGCCTTGCGCCTCATTGCTCCTCACCTACCCCCATTTACCTCGTCGATTCCCTTCCTCTCTACACTTCGCTGCCTCCTCCATAGCCAAATGCGATCGGAGCGAAATAAAATGAAACAACGAATATTATTAATTCGCGTATCGTGTCCGTAGAGAGAAAAACTTATTCGTGGTGGCAACTGTATACTGTGGATTTACTGTGGAGTCAGATCGCCCACTGCGCTACGGCGAACCGCCCCACACCGGTGGTTTACCCTTCTCTTTTTGTACTATGTTTTGCGAAACGGTGCAAGTCGTAGTCATTTCCTGTCGTACGACCTATATGTCGACTCATTTCTAAATGACAAACTATCAATGTTTTTTTCGTCGAAAATCGATTTTTTTTCTACAGCTTGCCATTTTGGTAATTTTCAATATTTTGAAAAGTATCTAGTCATACAAATTATTATACTGAATTTTCGTTATTACTAATAATTAATTTTATTAATTTTATTATTATTAACGATGGTGATCATCTGTACTGGAATTAATTTTATTATTATTAAGGATAATCATTATTCATAATTAAATTAAGTCTGTTATCATTATCAATAATTATTCATAATTTATTATGTACTAAAGGTACATTTTCGAATTTTACTTTAATTTTAAATAGTATATTACGATACGTGTGACCTAAGTAGCCTATTATTGCACGGCGTGAAGTTAGCGCCCGAGCGCAGCGAGGGTGCTAACCGCCGTGCAATAATAGGCTACTGAAGTCACGATTATCGTATACTATTTTATAGCACATGTGACATAAACCCGCCTCGGACGCGGGGAGGGGGTGTAGAGGGGGGTTCGGGGGGGCGCAGCCCCCCCGAGGGATGAAATTATCATTTTTAAACTTGCGTTAAAATATCATATAATCTCAACGTTAACCGCAAGTCAAGCACGGAAGAAAAAAAATTGAAAAACTGTCACACCAGAATAATAATTTCGATAATCCATGTACGTTTATTAAATAATGTACACAAAAGTAGGTGAAACAAGAGGAATAACTTTAATTTTTTCAACGCATGTAATTAAAACACCAATTTTACAAACTGTAACGATTTTTTTTAACCGCTTTTGTCGGTTTGCACCATCTTATTGTCAGTCCCTCATGTTCGTGTGACATTGCAATTATTCAATGTTAGATTGCTGCTAGGGCCATTGAATGCGTTATACGCTGCTGTATATAATGTTTTCGATTTACTGGGCAACAAATTTAGAGTCACCGATTTCGCTATTTCTTTTATAGCGTCTGGAACAATTTCGTTTATCTCATCTTCACTAAATTCACTTCCCTAACTGTCCATTTCTGAATGAAAGTTATAATTTCCATACAACAAACTATGGGTCAGCGTTTCGTTTTGATTTCGCTGTAATTTTTTCTACAACATGAAAATGTTTTTAGGAGAATCGCTAACCTATCCCTGTCTCGTTACTTGTCCGCTATGAATTTTCAAGCTTGAAATGACATTTAAAAGTATTTTCTTTTGTTTTTCATACATCTCTGAAGTTAGGCGATCGATTTTCGTACAGTGTAAAAAAGGGCTACTTAGGTCACGGAAAAGCGTGCGTAAAGTGCGGGTTTAGGTCACACTGTGCTATAAATTAAATTATAATTAATTATATAAATTAAAATTAATTTATAATTAATTTTATTAATTTTATTATTATTAACGATGGTGATCATCCGTACTGGAATTAATTTTATTATTATTAAGGACAATCATTATTCATAATTAAATTAAGTCTGTTATCATTATCAATAATTATTCATAATTTATTATTGTACTAAAGGTACATTTTCGAATTTTACATTTGTGAGGACCCGAGTTGCCGAGTCGCACCTACACCAATTGGCCATGCAGAAACTTTCTTTAAATATTAATAATTTAATAGGTCATAAATATTTTCCGATTGAAAAAAACATCTAATTTGGCAAGATTACGTATGAATGGTGTCTAAAATCGCGACCTCGACATCACAATACTCGCATCAGAAAAAATATTGTAAAACGGTCATTTTTTGTTTGGCTTCAAGCTTATACAGACACGCTATACAAGGAGGTGCTCTTTAAAATGATCACTATAATTATTATTTCTATTCCATTGCTGTTGATATTCAAAATGAGTGCCCTTTGCCCTCTCACGAAACGAATATTCCTTTGCACTTCAAAGAACCATCGCTTAATAAAAAAAAAAGCATTTTTATAAAACGAGCAAGCCGGTCACGCGATCCCGGAGTCCGGTAGGTCTGACGAGGGAGACTTCGTCAGTTAAAAGCCGCACCAAGTAGCGCGATGGTCGCGCGCGCGTGCAAAACTTATGATCGTTATAACGCGGCAAGAACATTGTGTAAGCCGGTGGGCGATAAGCGCGTTTATAGCTCATTCTAATCGTTATTTAAAACGGCCCTTCCGCATGTATATCGCCAAGCTCGAGAGCAGCCGCGGGCCGTTGGACCTACGGTGCTAAACTCCACCGCGTGTAATCTTATACCGGTGAAAATACTTTTGCCTAATCGTATATATTCGAGGAGCAGGCAAAAACGACTCGCTAAAAGCCACCTTGATGTAGTATAGGATTTCCCGAGTCTCGCGAGTGCACGATAATACGTCGTCGCGTGCCCCTCCCACCACTCTCGAGAGGAACGTATTGCCTTAAGGCTGTGGATTATGCCGAAGTAGTGGTACTTTTAACTTGTGACATTTTGAGGAATATGGATATAGGGTGTCCTAGAACTGAATGCGTTCTGTAAAGTGGGGGCTTGGGGTCAGATCAACCCCTGAATTATTATTAAGTTGTAAAGACGGGCCAATCAGGTGCGCCCACCTTTAAGGCGTTACCCCCACTTGTAGCGCAAAAAAGGCCTTTTTCATGAATTTTTTTAAAGAAAACTACAAAACTTTTTTAATCGATCAATATACCATCTTAAAGAACACATCTTGAAGAACTTTCAGTAATTTTTTTATTGAAAAATATTACATTGTTTAGTGGCAAATGGCCGTCAATGAAATAATGTTTTTATATACACGGTTTGCGGTGACCAACATTGCGGCGAAGTGGATCATCTGAAAAAAAATGCGGATGGATTTAGTCAAATATAAGTATAAACTAGTCTTTAATCGAAGGATTTTAAAAAATATTCATTTTTCACAAAATGGCGGACAGTCAAAGTTAATGGTTCGATTTTAACGAAAAAAAATCGAACGATTGCAGACTACATTTTTATGTATTAAATAAGTCTTCAAAATTTCAAGAAGATCGGTTCATTAGTGTTCGAGTAATCTTGGTCACCGACTTCAGAAATGCCATTTTGAGAAAAACGCGTTTAAAGTTTTAATTTCAGTTTACACGAAGAAAATATTTTTTTTTGTAAACTTACATAGAGTCATCTATTCCGGGCCCATACAGAATTATGGGCCCGGATACTTATACTTCAAAAAAATGCAATAAAAAAAAATCGATTTTTTTCAAAATCGCAAGCGGGGGTAACCCCTTAAAAATGAATAATAATTCAGGGGTTGATCTGAGACCAACACATGTTTATGTCAATCGACTCAAAATTTCACCCCCAACCTCCCATTTCTGGGAACGCATTCAGTTCTGAGACACCCTGTATAATATATATATATACCGGGTGTCCTGTTATGAATGGGTGATCCTGTAACTGTCGATAGGTCAGATCATGTCCTACTGTATGCTGGAGTTTCAGTTTAATGAAAGTCATCTGCTTTTGATTTTTTGCATGTCATTCCTACAAATAATAACTTTTTTTGACCGGGTTTATTTTTCAACACTCTCGGTTATTTGTTTTATCCAAAATAGTCTTTATTTCAACCTTAATTGTTAAGGAAACTTTATGAAAAAAGATCTTATGCAGAATGTTCATAAATTCGAACATCTGACTTTGATAGCCTGTGGTGTAAAAAAAATGTACTAAGCATATCGTGCCAATTACTTTCAAAAGTTGCTCAGTTATTGTCGATTCATATGGCTTGTAGAAATGGCATGCGCAAAACCAAAGGCAGATGATTTTTTTTTAATAACGTCTTTTGTAAAACTGAAAGTCCATCATATAGTAAAACATGATCTGACCTATCGACAGTTGTAGGATTAGCCCTCCATAACAGGGCACCCTGTATATATTGAAACGGAAACGAAATGAGCGGTGATCGAGAAAAGACACTTATTTTTGGCCGACAAGCCCGAACACATTGGATGTTAAATCTTTTTTTTACAAGTTCCTATCGATGCATTTTGTCCCCTGAGTAGGAATTTACCATTAATTTCCCCCAAAACCCTAAATTTATGTTGAAAATTGTCGAATGTGTATGATGAACCTGAAACAGGTTTTTCCAGTTGAGTCCGCCTAATTTTGAGTTTTCGAGAAAAACTCCGTGAGATTCATAATCTGCAGGACATTTCCCATTGCGGAAACCGTGTAAAAAATGAAAAAAATGTCGACCCTTTCGGCCACTTTTTCGTAATCGCCAAAATCGTGAAATTTCAAAAAGCCGTCGGTCCACCTTCCGTGGTCAGGTTTCATGACGGATTTTGATACACTCTGAAAATGCTGTAGGATTCATCCCGACATCTGGGTTAGGTTTCCCGGAAAGTGCACTTGAAAAATGGCCGAAAAGAAGGCAAAGGGTATGTATGGAAAAATTTGCAAAAACCGATGGTCCCTCTTTGAAATTCGGCCAAATATTGAAAAATTATCAGAACTCGATGAATCAAACGGCATTTTGAAGAGAAAACGGTAACGAAAATAATAAGCATAGAGTAGAGTTCCAAATCGAAACGGAAAAGAAAATTATTGATGATTCAGTGAAGCTACTCATTTTAGGCCGAGATGGGGGGGAAAAATTAATTTTTAACAGTCTTTACGAGTCCCTATCCATGTACTTTTACCCCCTGAGAACGAATTAACCATTCATAATTCCCAAACCCTCAATTTTGGTTAACAATAATAAAAACTGTGGAAACAGACGTTTTTCGTGTTTAGCTGGCGTAG